>CM067313.1:15169665-15290897 GCA_034231615.1 Meghimatium bilineatum
TATCTCGACTTGATACCTTGACTATTACTAAGTATACTTCATCCTCTTCTGATAGAGTTAAACTTGTCCTTACTTTTCATCCCCATAACTCTACTGGCGATCGAATCTTGTTCAATCTTTATTCCCTTCTCAATTCTGATCATGACACTCGTGCCGCTTTCCAGGACTTTCCTTTTGGTTACCTATGGGCATGATAAAAATCTTAATGACATTTTGTTCCACAGTCACCTCGGATCTTATGTTCCTGCTCACTTTGGAAATATTTGCTGCAAACGCGGTCGTTGCTACACTTGTCCATATGTAGTTCAAATTCGCTCTTTTTCATTTCCTATAACCACACTTTCACTATCGATGATACCTTTACATGTGAATCCCGTAATGTCATTTACGGGTGTCATATGTAAACGTTGTGAGAAGGACTATATAGATGTAACATGCTTACATTTGAGTGGCCGTTACTGTAGGCATCTTTATGCCATAACACACAGAGAACATACTCCTGTCTCCATTTATGTCAATGGAGATGGTAATCCTGTTGCCCTCGATATTCAGGTCCCTGTCCTCAGATCCTGCACCGCCGATGACAGATTTAGGTACGCCCTTAATATTCGATTTATTTTTTTTGAATTTAGTACCCTCAAGCCTTTTGTACTTTACTCCGAAACATTCATTTGTTTAAATTTGTGTTGGTGTGATCCTGATTGTATTACTCTACATGTTGCATTGGGTAATAATTTGTTATATCATTTAGCACATCCAGTCAAATTTTCAACAAAACCCGCTTCCATGGCTACACGTTTCCATATACATCATTGCCACCTTGACTTTCGTAATTTTTACACATATATCTCTGTACCTCTGTGGTGGTAACATTGTTTTCTTCTTATTCCCTATGTTTTATATATTCTTGAGAAAGGCCTAAAGGTTCGAAACGTTAAAAATTCCTGTGTATTGTAATGTGTATGTTTTCTTGTTTACACCTCATAACCTCTTAGTCTTAGTGATAGTCTATCTGTTCAACGTAAGTGGTATTTCGTTTCACTAAACTTTTATTAATTACATTTAGTCAGAGATTACACAGGATATCTATGTAGATTATCAGATAAACAAACTGTGGATACATGAGTGATAACAGTAACAGGATCTATACCAATCCATGAATTTTATGTTCGTAAAATATCAAATCTTGTAAAGTTAGAAATAAGAATTGGTTTTGGTTGAAAAGTACAGTCACACGGAGACAGATATAAGATTATATGCGTGTAATGTGTCCATCATTATTATGATCGATGGTGCCAATGTAACAAATAGACAAGGAAATGTAGCATTTGGTAAAAAATCAAAAATGATTCATACAAATTATTTTAATAAATGAAATATGCAATGTTATTATCTTTCATTAAACGGAGTGATGAGAAATACCATTTAACATTAGATGAATCTTTGTATTTAATAACCGCATCTTTTCTTTTCTACACTACGCCACGATGCAGGTAATATTATTATTATGTTTAATAACTGAATAATTACACATTTCAATCAGTTATTCATGACAATATTATGATTGAAACGTAGAGAGACAGCACAACATCATATTACAGACTGTTGTATTGTAAAAAAAACCCAAAACAATTGTTGCAGTTCTTAAATAATTATTACATAAATATTAAAATTAGTTGTAATTTGAGCTTTTACACATAATTAAATGACATAGGCCTACGTTGTATTCGTTTCTTTCTCTCTCTCTCTCTCTCTTTCTATATATATATATATATATATATATATATATATATATATATATATACTATATATATATATATATATATATATATATATATATATATATATATAAGTTTAACTTTCGGATCACCTTTGTGTACATTTAATAAAACGTACTGTTTCTTAATGTTCCATAGGTTTAAAGAAAGATTCATATCTTAGAGGAAAATAAAAACAAAGAACTATGTGTTCAAAAACGACAACCAACCTTTCAGATATGGATCACTTTATGTGAAACTGCCACCTTTGCTATTAAAATTCAACATGAAGTAAAGAAACAAATGTTTAAGACCATTTTTATACCAATACTATGCTACCAATGCGAGACATGGCAACTGACATATACGAATGAAAAGAATCGAAATTTGCGAAATGAAGTGTCTAGGATGAGTATTGGAGTTACCAGATTCGACAAAATGCATTATTATGTAACAGCTGTGAGTTAAA
Source organism: Meghimatium bilineatum (assembly GCA_034231615.1). Lineage (NCBI taxonomy): Eukaryota > Metazoa > Mollusca > Gastropoda > Stylommatophora > Philomycidae > Meghimatium > Meghimatium bilineatum. The sequence goes on from CM067313.1 coordinate 15,171,892, forward strand.
TTTCTTTCATCTAGTTGCTTTTTGGATTATCTTAAGTTTTAGTGTTACTGTAGCAATACATAGAGTGTGGTCACTGCCAACGTCAGCTCCTTTGTACGCTCTAATATCTTTTACCGAGGAACGATAATCTGTGTTGTTACAGAAATAATCTATTTAGTTCTATGTGATATTGTCTGGCGAGTTCTATGTTATTTTGTGAATGCGTTTACGTGGAACAAGTGTACTCGCTATTAAAAGATTATTTAATTCACAAGTTTCCAACATTCTTTCTACATTTTGGTTAATATCACCTACACCATGAGTCCCCATGTATTTTTTTCCACTCCTGAGTTATTGTCACCTATCTATGCGTTGAAGTCTCCCATCATAGCTATAACATCGTGTTTGGGTGCCCTAATAATACTTGCATTCAACTGTTCATAAAATGTGTCTTGTTTTTGTCATCATGCTCATTTTGTACGCATAACGTTGTATGATAGTGACTTTGAAGTGTTTTGTTTGAAAGCGTGCTGTGATTTTTCGTTCAGTGGTTGCTTCCCAGCTTATAAGTGATCTTTTTGCTTTGTGTGACATTATTGTAGCTACTCCTTCTGTGTGTTTATCTGATCTTCCTGAGTATATGATGTGTTTTAGATCGTTATATAGAAATATTTTACCTTGATTAGTGCACCGGCTTTCACTAATGGCAATAATATCTAAGTTGTAATCACCCATTACACGGCACACTTGACTTGTTTTTCATGTTTGATACTTCGTTCTTACGTTCCAATATCTGGTTTTAAACACAGTTGTCGAATTAAATAAGTTCGAATGAATCATGATTAAAATATGGAAATCCTTGAACCCGTTTGAGTAACACATATATTTAATATTTACAATTTTAATGTGCTAAATTAATGATCAACCAGTTCTTGATCCAGCAAGAAAGAAAATAAAACACATTCCTCCATTACTTAATCCGGAACCTGGGGATATGCAATATATAATCATCTTATGTTTTCAGTTTACATGAACCAAGATAACTTGTTATTGATGACATCGACATTCCGCATCGCTACAGCGACTCTGGCACACATTATACTAAAGTTATTATAGTGTCCCATTATCAATTATTGTTTTGAAATGTTCAGTGATTGATATCGGTATGAGTGGGCGCTTGGTTAGCTTGTTCCATCTCCTATGAGGTACATGGATTTGTTGCCGTGGGAATACGGATGTTTACGTTAATGAGAAAGCATACAATTTTCTGTAAAGTGCGCCTAAAGTTAGTGAATTGAACACGAGTAAAAGGAATCACCGTTAAATTACGTAGCGAGTGTATGTTATATGTGAACCCTGCGATTTACGTTACATATATGATACCTGTGGAAGAATTAGATATTTAGAGTGGTACGAGTAGGGCTGGGTATCTGAGGGGAAGAATAAGAGACTGTGTTTATCACATATGGACCACATATGCCGTCTCTCTACCATATTATCTATCGAGTAGGCATGCAGCACTTTTGAGATTACCCGAAGCAATCACTCAGGTTGAATGATAACCAAAAGCAATAAACATATTACAGTTTGCAATAAACATTTTAGTTATTTCCTGCAATATGGGTTACACCACAGACATGCAGGTAAAAGAACACATATCGTGCATCGCAGAAAGTATCGATTGTCAACAACCAGTACCGGAACTTTTTGCAAAGTATTTACCAAGTCCTTATACGCAATAGTCTTTAGTATTGATCTCAGCGATGCAGCATTTGTCGCTACGCAAATACTTGGTGTAATCATCTACTGAAGATCACTGAAAATGTAAGATATACCAAGAAAACAAGTCACTCTACATGAGATAAACACTTTTAAATATCCAGGAAAATGTCTGTTATCCTAACTACTAGTAAGAATTTAGTTTAAAACAGAAGATTTCGAAGGACATGTACCGTCATAGTGACGTCGCAGTTAGCACTTTGATAAATATATCCAAATGTTCATTGCTCCTTATGCATTATAACTAATGCATAACACAAAACAGCAACATATGTGTTATTCTGATTGTGTGATATTAAAGCTACATGATTACACGGCCAATTACAACACCAGCAAAGAAATTGGACATAATAAAACAATTAGCCAGTTAGACAGAAATTAGAAACAATCTGTTGATCTGATGTTGCTCAGTCTGAAGAGAAGATGCTCGTGGTTTAAATATGTCAAGATGATAAAAGGGGGGAGTAGAAATTACGCTTACTGCAGATACACATACGTATATGTGCATATTCAGATGTGTATGCATATATATGTATTTCGTTGTGTAATTGTATGTGAATATGTGTGTATTTTACTGTATCACCTATTCCAGAAGCTGTCAACTACTGATGCCCCCCTACCCCCATTTCTATAGTATATACATTTATATACGAGAATCCCAAAGATCGAGATGGAAGTCAAGAGACAAATGATTTACAGTATATTTCTACCAACACTGTGTTACCAGTACCAAACCTGGTCTCTCTCATCTTCACATTACAGAAAGATAGTGACATGTGAGATGAAATGCTTGAGGTGCCGGGGTCACCAGGCGTGACAGATTACGAAATAAATATACCAGGGACAGAATAGGTATAACATCTTGTAAAGATTACATAGATAGAGAACAGATCAAGTGGTTTGGCCACATTATGAGAATGCATCTCGAAAAGTTGCCCGTTTAAGCATATAACCAAATTTGATCAGGGTACAAAGCCAGAGGAATGCCACGGAAAAGGTGGATAGAAAACGCCAGGGACATTCTGAACAGACGCGGTTATAGCACAGTCGAGACTACACATCTGGCTTTAGAACGCAAGCTCGAGCTCCAATCACCCATACGCTTAACGGCAAGAGTGGATCACAAACCGTCTGGGAAAAGACATTAGACAATACATCTATTGGTAACACCCCCCTCCCACTACCAATTTAATGCATCTTATTCAAAATGTGTTTCATATTTATTTCCCTGCCATTTTTTTCTTCCACCCCACTAACCATCTTGACAATGCTCATTGGTAGCATCCAACTTTGTTTTTTGTTGTTGCATTTTTCATCTTCTACGTTTGCCTTTATTTGATATGTATATGTGTTCGTCCATTACTAGTGATCTACTTCTGAAAATTCAGTTAGATTTATGACCATGCATATTAGTTCGCATATTAGATAGCGTCCAAGATGGCGACCATGCTAGTCGCGATGTTTTGTCTCACTGTTTATGTGATTCGAATTTCGTGGATTGTGCTAGTTGTGTTGTTTAATTGTGTACTCAAGTGATAAATGGATATGTTTCCGCACTTTAATGTTGCTATATGCAAGATTCGAGCGTTGACAAAGGAGAAACTTGGTATTTTCGTTATTGTCAATCGGATACAAACATCTCATTTGGTGACCTATTCACTGACAGGACTGTAAGTACCACTGCTCTGTAGACTTTCTGCTTAGACTGTAGGATAATGCCATTTCTACGCCACATATTTGCGAATAATCTGCCGAAGGTGCTCCTTGCTTTTGCGATCCTTGTATACCCCTGTACTCAATAGTCAGTTGCGCTTATTTTTGTCTTTTTTCATATTTAAGAACATTTCTACTATTGAGAACTGCAATTTAGACTAAAATACACATTTTGATTATTTAGGAACCAATAAAAACAATGCGGGTGACTACGCAGTTGAGATTAAGAAAAGAACAGTAATGGCGCTGGCAAAATTAAAACAGCTACAGAAACTACGACAGGGTACTAACATAAGAACCAAGTTGTGTTTACTACGAACATGTGTATTTCCCTGGGTGACATGGTTGTGAAGCATGGGCACTAAATAAAACAGGGGTCCATAGAATACCATCATTTGAATTAAAGTGCTTTAGTAGAGTTCAGTGAATACCATAGACAGCAATGAAAACACACCAGATGTTAAGAACAATTAACGTCCTAGAAGGCTGGCTTCTGAAAACCATTTTAAAGAAAATGGTAGTTTTTTTCGGTCACATTAAGAGAAACGATGACATGGAGATAGTGTTACTGGAGATGTTACTCATGTTATTTATGATGTTACTCATACACCTCTTTTGTCCAATGACGTCTTGTTCGACCTTTCCTCTGTTACCAGCAACCATACATTCCGTCATTAATTTTTGCATTTTGCAATGTCTTTTTCTATGACCAAAACCCGTATGTCGCCAGCGCCCCGAATGGGAGCAAATAATAGCACCACTGTTTACCTACGATGCACATCATAAGAGGAAACTATAGGGTGGAATAGGCAGTTCCATCTAAGGGTTAAAGTGACACAGAAACAACTCCGCATTAGAAAGTATCAAGCCGATAGGTGCAGCCATCTCAGCAAAACTGTACATAATTCAGCTGGTAACTACCTAGTCTCATCCATTATTGATGAAATAGTGTGACTCTGATAATTCAACTGATAACTATCTATTCCCTGTTCATTCTAAGAACAAAGTGAATCAGTGCTTTTGATTGGTTGTTGTACGCAGAACATATTATAATCATTATAATCAATTGTTAAGTGCCCAATAATATTGTTTTTAAATTGTGTTTTTAAATATTGTTTTTAAATGGTTTAAATAATGTTGCTTTTACATGTCATCAGTTGATAAAAAACTCACCTGTTATCGCGGAGTAATATTGAGGTGTGTTTGACCCACTCCATTCTTAAAGTGAACAAAGTATAGTCTCCGTTATTATTGATGAAATATTGTGACTGATAATTCAACTACAGATTTAAATCAAGCCTCTATTAATATACATCTATTCATTGGTGCAATTATTGATCTTTTTCAGAATCGATGTGCAGTTTTGATGATTTGTCATGAACTTTCTCTTACGACAAATTACCTGTTATCTCATGGAGTACACATACGATTTAGTGACATTCATTGTTGTAGTTCTTACTGATGTGATAGTAAATACAAATATTGAACGAAGATTTGATAGACTCAAGACTATCAGCCAGGTCAAGTGCTGCAATAACAATGTTTCTATATATGTCAATAATTCACAGTTCTGGCTAAATCGACAGTGCTATAGAAATAGTCAGACCTTCATATCCTCGGCGGACCACACGTTTCAGTATATAATACATTTTAATATCAGAACTACAAGTTCTGATTTTATCTTTCTCCACGAAAATCTAATACATCTGTGATAGACTAATGGCATGGTCTATTCTATTCTTTAACTATTCATTGAATTCAATCTATTGAAATTTGGTTAAATATACAGAGAGTCCTGGCATCAGGCTATCATCATCGTAGACTTCGGTTCCTATATGTTATATGAAAATCAACGTGAAGTGAACGCGTTTCACACTATCCCAAAAGATAAGGGTAACAATTTGGTCAAACATATACTTACTATATCAATAGTTTGTTTTTCATGTCCGGGTCACCTCAGGAATCGATTTAAATATGTGCCCTGCACAGTCCAGTCAATGCCAGCAGCTCGTCGAATTTCAGATCAAACAATCAGAAGCCGGATTAACGACGTTGGTCTTTGGGCTAGAATACCCTACACAGATCATGTACTTAACGATCGATATCGCCCCATACCGACTATATTATGCGAGCTAACATCGTCAATGGGACGTTGGGAATAATTGGAGACGGGTGTGGTCTAGTTAAAGTCTAAAACGATTTTTCATGCCAATGTTGAAACATTAATTCCGTAAAATAATATGTTGATACACGTTTGATAAAACGTTGCGTTTCGTTTTTTTTAGAGTATTCAGCGTTTTTATTTTGATGTTGTCAAGAAGTCACGCTCTCGACGCTTATCGATCGTAATACTTCCTTATTTGTCTTTTTAGCTGTCCATGGAATACGTTTGAAGAATAATCAAGAAGTTATAAGAGAAATACATAAGCGTCGAAGATTGCTGGCTACTTAACACCATAAAAAACTTATTTTTTGGTTCATTATATTTATACAAAACAGTGTCGTAGTTCAGTCTGTTGAGCAATAAAAGTGGTCTTTACTGAACGAATTTGTTCCCCGTCTGTAAGTACCACCACTGATTTAAGTACTTTCTAACGCAAAGTATTTCTGTTCTCTAAACAGAAGATCTGACGAAATGTGTCTCGAAAATTTCTACTCATTCGATAGTAAATAAAAATATTTGATGATGAGTTGATAGACTCGAGAATAACAGCAAGACCACCAGTAGTAATAACAATGTTTCGATGCTTACCGATAATTGAAATATCTGGGTGCAGTGACATGGCGATATAAATAACGCAAGTTGGAATAAAACAAACTATAAAAAGTATAGAAATCATAACAACCATTTTGGCCACTCTCTGGTTTCGGTTAGAAATGTTGTTACCCTCTGCAGAATTGGTAGATTTTTCTCTCCACTTTGAGGATAGTCTTAGCTTAATGACGAGTATTATTGTACAAATAGTGATTATTGTGAATGCAAGAAATGGAACACAAGCATTGTTAATTGTAAAAGAAATAGTTTCGACTTGTTCATGGTCACCCGTGTATACTATGCCAAGAAGGGTTCTGTTCCTGTCGGGAAAATATTTCATTCCAAGTCTGTTGACCACATATAGTGGGGCTACACTGGACATGAGGATGACGAAGACAGATACAATAATAATGGACACTCGCTTTGACGTCACCACAGATTTTACCTGTAACAGAAAAGAAATGTTGGTAAGCAAAATCTGAATAGTGTGCATGAATCGTTGCGATGATGATGAGACTGTGCAGTCAATATGTAGATATGTATATATCACACCGTACTACGTTTTACATATCATAAAATTATACGAAAATGGATAGATTACATGAATAAGTGCCTTCATTATATCGACAAAACCATAATCTTGAATATAGGTAATATTGTATTATTTTACGAAAGGAAATAATGATAAACCCCCTTTTTTTTCTTGCAGTAGTTAGATGAATCGATTTTCTGCCAGATGCATTGATCTGAGCGCTACGTATAGAGAGAACCTGCCCCTTTAGATTATAAAGGGGTGACGATGAATGTGGCTTTCATTGCGCAACGTATAGATCGATTAATCCCGCAACTGTCTTAGAATGACGTCACGAAAGATGCGCTTTCTATACCAAAGTAGGAATGGTATTGCGTATAATATTAAAACATTGAAATCTAGGAACTTCTTCTTGTACTGTACCTATTTTTTATAACGAAGGCATTATTATACAAGGACATGAGGAAACTTTGATAAATACGGAAACAATTACAAAGACAAACCTGCAATGGCATAACTATACAGAGACATCTTTCCAGCGTGATCAATGCGGTTATCCAGCCAGATATGCGGGTAATAGTAACGTGAGGAGTTGCACTTATGAGATGTTGAAATTCTGTTGAGTCAAATGGTAGATCTACAGAACTGAGAGCTGGAGTTACAAACACGTTAGTGATCATTAACGTAATCAGACTTCCAAGGTCAGCTACAGCCAGTCCTATAAAAAAAAATGTATGGAGACACACATCTATGATATGTAAAACAGTATTATGATAAAAACAAATACCTAGCAACGATTTCTATGACCAATATGAAAAAAAAGAAAACAATGTATATACATTATATGTAAATACTGTTCTCGGGCATTCATTCAATTTCTGGTGTGACATAACGCACATCCACACTAGCTCATCATAACGCAAATTGCTCATTTATCATGTATTCACCGGTTTACGAGGACTGGGTGTAGTACTAGGTGCGTGTACGAGGCCGTTGCAGCTATGATGTCAGTGGCTTTGTATTGCTTTATTAGTTGTACCATACAAAGACTTGTTGTCTATGTCACTTTTTGTTTAAATAAAACACGTGCACGCTGTTTTACCACTTCCAATAGTTGTTCTTGATAACCTGAGAGATTTGTATATTTACTATCGCGCGAATATATTTGTTTTGTGTTCTATATAAACGTACAACTATGTGCGGCATGGTACAGCGTGCATTTTGTGTTATTCTGCGGTTCTTCTTCTTCTTCGTTCGTTCTCAAAACTCCTGCAGATCAGCAGGATGTAGGCTGGAGAATGGAATACGTTGTGTCATAGTTTACATCATTACTGCGATATCTGCGTCTTTCGGCCTGACACATCCGACTTCAACATGGCTTTGGGTCACTGACCCTATATGGGATGGGACAGCCAACTTCATCCCATAACCTCCTTAGTCGCTGTGTACGCCATGCGTGGAAGGTAAGCAGTGTTGCTATTCTTAGCTCCCCTTTGGGCCCCAACAACACACGGGAGATTGTGCGGTATATTTGAAGTGATATATTGTTGTTCTTGTTGTTACCTTCTTCCATCACAAGTGATGCCGATCGCTTGTTAAATCCACTTTTCAAATTCAGTTACAGTTATGTTCTTTATTATGAGTTCGTAGATGGCTAATGACCACTATTCTGGCCTCAAATTTCCGTGGGCATTTCGCGCATGGGCCCGTCACTTTCTAGATACTATCTACTGTTGAACTTCTGCATTTCTCAAAGATGCTGCGCCTTTTGTGACAGTAGCTCGCCATGCAGCTCTTTTTTCTGCAAGTTCTTCCCATGTATCTGGTCCATTTCAAGGTCCTTCAGTTAGGTCTTTATCAAATTAATTTAGCGCTTCTTTTAGCGACCCTGAGATCGTACTCCCTTCTGCAACTCACCATAGAGTAGTAACAATGGCAGGGATGATCTGGCATATGTACAAGATGACCAAGCCAACGAATCTGTGACTGCATCAGAACAGTGTCAATGATATCGATACCAGATCTGGCAAACACGATGGCATCCGCTATCTTACCTTGCCATCTGATGTTCATAACTATTCTGAGACAACTTGTATGAAAGTGAATGAACTTCCTCTCATGTGTTCTATACGCAACCCATGTGTCACAAGTGTTTATCATCACTGGAAGTATAATTGTTCTGTATACTTTCAGCTTCGTCTATAGGTTAATGCCATTTCTATGTCACGTATTTGAGTATAATCTGCCGAAAGTTATTCAAGTAAATATAAGTAGGAAGCCAGAGGACAATTTTTAAAATTTGTTGAGACTAACGGGAATTGAACCAGTCCGTTTAACGGCACCAAATCGCCTAGCAACTATTGAACACGCGTTCTTCCGTACTTGACTAACCGCATCTCCAAAAAAAGATGCGATTTCATCAAGCCTTTCAAACCATGCACAGAAAGTCACCAGAACGGACCAATCGAGACAAGGACTATTACAACAAATACACACAACCCGTACATGTATTGAAATATCCTCAGTAACAACAAACATATAATATAATATCCGTATTAGTTATACAGGGGCCGATAGGTCTTCTTGTAATCATGGATAACATATATAGACAATTCAATTTTGCTTCGAGTAATTGTTTATACAAGTAAATATAAGTAGGAAGCCAAAGGACAATTTTAATTTTTTTAAAAACTAATACGGATATTATGTTATATAAAACAATTAGTGGAAGCAAAATTGTACTGTCTATATATGTTATCCATGTTTGCAAGAAGACCTATCGGCCCTTGTATAACTAATACGGATATTATGTTATATGTTTGTTGTTACTGAGGATATTTCAATACCTGTACGGGTTGTGTGTATTTGTTGTAATAGTCCTTGTCTCGATCGGTCCGTTCTGGTGACTTTCTGTGCACGGTTTGAAAGGCTTGATGAAATCGCATCTTTTTTTGGAGATGCCGTTAGTCAAGTACGGAAGAACGCGTGTTCAATAGTTGCTAGGCGATTTGGTGCCGTTGAACGGACTGGTTCAATTCCCGTTAGTCTAAAAGATTTCGAAAGTTATTCTTACCTTGACAATAATTGTATCACTTTTTTTCAAAATCGGGTAAATTTTGTGATAGATTAATACCTAGGTATTTGAATACATTCACAACTTTCAGTGATATGCCATTTACCTTTGTGTTGGGCTCGTGAAATATTGTGTCTGGTGCTGCTTTTAACATGACTTCTGTTTTCTCTGTGTTAATAGTAAGTCTAAAAATGATATAGGTTTTTGAGAATATGTCTATAATAATGTGTACATCAGCTTCAGGGTTGGCATTTATGTACAGTAATCAACAAAAAGAAGATCCCAAATGATGTATGATGTGTCTGGTTTTTTTTCACGAGGCCACCGAATGTTGAATAATAATATTTTTCATCAATACGATATAGGATATCTACTCCCAAGTCTGTCCAGATCTCTGAAATCATCATTCAACATATCAGAGAACATAAAGAGGACGTATGCTAATACGCATCCCTGTTTAACTGCATTTGAGACAGTAAAGTTATCAGATTACTCTACATCATCTTGAACTATAACAACCTCTGAAGACGGATGTATCGGGATAGTGGCTCAAAAAGAACGGCGACACAACGTATTTCATTTTCTGGACTACATCCTGCTGGAAATCTAGTTGGACCATTCTCATGATACAGTGGGCGTTTGAGAATGAACGCTGAAGAAGAGGAAGAAGAACTCAGCTTACATTAAATCATACAATTTCGTGGATGTGAAAATGATTTACATTGTTGATTTTGATGTGAGGAAACGTGTTGCAAAGCGTCGAATTTACTCTCCTCAATGTGTGTATATATCCTTGGTCACGGCTCAACTAAAAAGCTAGTTATTGAGCAGAAACGTTATGTCAAATGTTTCCATCATTTCTTGTTCAGTAACAGTCACGACATTACTCAAATTGTCTAATGCATGAGCCGTGGTACCCATTTCCTGGATTCTGGATTGATCAGAGTAGTTATATTGTTTGTGCAAAGTAGTAGAGACATGTGAATTTCGAAGGTATGAGATACTATACATACAGGGTTCTTTAATAACAACGATAGCATTGACAAGTGGAACGTTTTAATAAGAATTACACCGCTGACATTAAAGTGATTACGGAGGAGGTTAAACTAGAATTACATCGTTTACAGTAAAGTGCTTACCGAAGAGGTAACCTATAGTTACGTCGTTGACAGAGAAGTGCTTACACAAGAGCTTAACAGAAATTATATCATAGACAGTGAAGTGCTTACCAGGGAGGTTAAATTATAATTACACCGTTGACAGATAAGTACTTACCGAGGACTTTACTAGAATTACAACGCTGACAGTGACTTCTTACCAAAGAGGCTGACGTTGATAGGATCCTTGAAACCTTGTTTAATAAAGCAGATGATGTTGATAATATTTGTACCGATACCAAAGATATCGAGTAACTGACTGATCACGGTAAAGATAATCCACTTGATGATTACAATTGCCTCATCACTTAATAGAATATCTACTTGTATGTTTAATTTAGTTTTGTTATCAGCAACCACAGATACAACCTGTCTTACATCAACTGTCGCAGACATGGTACTCATTCTATTTAGTACATAATATATTATATCAATTATTGTCTTCTGTTATATTCATGAACATCTCTTTCCTTATTCCCAAGTCCAACTCAAGTCATCAATTACTCGTACCTACGTAATATATCTGTAGAAAAAAAACAACATTAAAATAAATTTGTCTATCATATTGAGGAGTTGTAATCAAAATTGGGAAGTGAGTTTTATATAATATACTACTAGGCACATAGATACATCTTCAGTATCGCGAGGGGAGAGGGTAGTTTCACTTTACACAAATTACAAAGGTCATTCATCTTCTTCTTCTTCTTCTTTCGTTCACTTGAAACATGTCTATATCTGTAATTCTGTCTCCTTAATAAAACTCACTGTCTTTTGTAGTTCATACAGTGTCCCATAGAGTTTTGATTCCAGTGTTGTTTCCTCTCGCCAATATGTCTGCCTCAGAGTTTCATGCTCAGAACACTCTTGAAGTATATGTTTGGCACTCTGTGTTGCCTGTCCACATGTACACATGGCTGTGTTGCCAATCTTGAACTTTGTATACATGTGACTGCGGAGTCGGTTGTGTCCTGTTCTGAGACGTAGAATTATAACTTGTTCTGATCTGTTCATATTGTGATAGTCATCTTGTGTTGGTGTTTGTGGCTTTCTTATTGACTTTATCATCTGTTTTTTCTGATGGTAGGTGATTGGTATATCTGGTTGGTCTTCGGCAGCACCTTCCTTAGCCAGTTGGTCTGCTTTTTCATTTCCTGGTATTCCACAGTGAGAGGGTATCCACTGCATGGTTACCCTATACTGGTAAGACAATTCGCTAAGTAGTTTTTTTTAAGTCTGTTAGTTTTCCAGACTGGAGAGCTTGAAGCACTGACCTTGCATCTGTCAGGAATACGACAGGCTGTAGGTCAGAGTTGGAGTTCAGCAGTTTTTTTAGCTGCCACACTAATTGCCTGGATTTCTGCATCATAATTATTGCAGAATTTTCCTGTCGGTGTTCTGAATGTATCTCTAGGCTTGTGTGGATATTCTATATATACACCTGCACCTCCATTCCTCACGGCATTCTGTGCTGACCCATCTGTGTACACTCTGACCCATATATCTTGTGGATATTCCTCATCCAGGAAACTGAGGGTGACTGTCATTCGCTGCACACTGTTCTGTTCGTCCTCGCTTAGTATTCCTTTCACATGGGTCTGAATGTATATTGGCATTCCATGGCTTTCACTCCACGGGGTTTGCTCTGGTACAGACCTTAAGGGGCTGTCAACTTCAGGTAGGTCTGTAAGTTGTCTACGGAGTCGTTTAGCTTGATGGATAAAGCTGCTCCTTTTCAGTCGTCCCATTGCTAGATTTTGGAATCTTTCCTTCATTGGATGACTTGGCATACACTGAAACTTTTCTGCTTGAATTAGTACTTTTGTGTCTCTGCGTTCGCCAAGTGTTTGCATTCTTCCCATTTTCTGCATCTCTGCTATGGGTGTTGATTTCATTGCTCCCAACATTATTCTAAGTGCCTGGTTTTGCACTTTATCTAGATCTTGTAATGTGGTGTTTGATGCAGGACACCACGCAGCTGAACCGTATTCCATGTGTGGTCTTATGCCTTGCTGGTAAACTTTACTGAGTATATTTCCACTGGCTCCCCATGTGGTTCCACTTAGTTTTCTCAGGATAGCTAGCTTCCTCCTGGCTTTTGTTGTTGCTTTGTTTATGTGCTGCTTCCATGTCAGCTTATCATCAAAAGTAACTCCGAGGTATGTGGGTTGTTTGTCTTCTTTCAAGAGCTCTCCATCTATCTTGATATGACCAGCTTTTTGTTTTGGTGAGAGGGTAAAGAGTTTAGTGCTGCACTTATCTGTGTTAATGCTGACGCACCATCTATTAGCCCATAAGGTTATGGCATCGATAGCTCTTTGTATTTGTTTAGTGGCCACTGTTGCATGTTCTTCCGTGCACCAGATCACCAGGTCGTCAGCATACATTGCCACTTTGATCCCGTGTGGTAGTTCAGCAACTAGGTCATTGATGTAAACCAAGAAAAGTGTGGGTGACAGGACTCCTCCCTGGGGGACTCCATGACGCAGTAGAACTTTCTTGCTCTTGCGACCATCTAATTGTACCCTGGCTCTTCTATTATGCAGGTATGCTTTTACCCATTTGTACATTCTTGAGCTAACCCTGCAATTTTGCAATTTCTTTAGGAGCCCTTCTTTCCAGACCTTATCAAATGCTTTCCTGAGGTCTATCCATGCTGCTAGTACCAGTTTCTTTTCTTGGAAGGCATCCTCAATCTCTTGGGAGAGGTAGGTTGCCTGATCTTCAGTAGAGTAGCACTGTCTGAAACCTGCTTGCTGTGATACCAGAAGGTTTTCACTTTCAAGGTACCACTGCATCCTAAGATTGATAATGCGTTCCATTGTTTTACATAGACAGCTTGTGAGGCTGATGGGCCTGTAGTTGGAGACTGTGTTGCCATCTTTTCCTGATTTGAGGAGTGGTATCATTATTGCTTCTCTCCACGCCTGTGGTACATTACATGTGGACCAGCTTGTGTTAAAGATCTGCAGTAGCTTTGCTCTTGCTGCACTTCCCAGGTTTCTAATCATTTCATTGGACACTCCAGGGGACTTTTTCATTTTCAATTTGGATATTGCATGCTCCAGTTCTCTCATTGTGATTGGTGCCTCCATGACTTCAGGTATAGGTTCACCTTGTCCAATGTTTTGCTGGTTCTCTCGAACCTCCTGTTGTTTGTCTGGGCTGACTTTGACGTTATTGTCTTCTGCAAAGGAATCTGCAAAGTAATCAGCTGCATGTTTACCTGTTAAAATGTTTCTATCTTTATAAAGTGTGATCCTGGTATTTCTCCCTGTACCTTCATCATTTAGTTGTTTTACAAGTTTCCATAATTTCCTAGTATCTCTTTCTAGGTTGAGCGACTATGTTTTTTCTTTCCAGCTGCTCCGTCTGGCTTGTAACTTGGCTCTTTGAAATTTAGCCTTTGTTTGCTGATATTTGTTGTGATGTTCTTGGCTAGGTCTGTTCTCAGCCTGCTGTCTAGATGTTTCCATTTCATTTTGCAGCTTTTCCAGTTCATCATTCCAGTAGGGTTTGTAGTTTTTGCGTGCCCCCCTGGATATGGTTTTACTAGCAGCATGTAGTATACATCTATTAAATTCACTCACTGCTCTATTGATGTCTTTGTCCAAGTTCATGTCCTTAGCTAGAACACTGGTTAAATGCTGGTACATTTTCCAGTCTGCCCTTTTATAGTTCCACCTAGTGAGCGTGCTGCTGTCCGTGGTAAATTCATTGTGGATTTCCAGAAATACTGGTCTGTGGTCACTACCTCCAAGCTGCTTTCCAACAACACGTGTGATGTTCCATTCCAAGCCTGGTGAGTGGAATGCTAGGTCTGGTGTAGAGGTGGTGTGCCATGCTCTCGAGTAGAAGGTTGGCGAGTCTGCTGGCTGGTTAATAAGGATGAGATTATTTTCATCCTGCCAGCTCTCAAGTTCCTCACCTCTCTTGTCGATATGATCGTAGCCCCAGCTCTGAGAGTGGCTGTTGAAGTCACCACACACCATAAGTCTCTCTTTGTCTGGAATTGTGTCTAGTGCCAATGGTTTATCATTTGGGCAGTAGTAGTTCAGGAGATGGAATTCTGCACTGTCTGTTTTTAGGTGGAGCATCTGGTATTCTGCCCCTTCCATATATACTTCAAGCTGACATGCGCTGATATTGTTTTTAACAAGTGTCAGAATTCCACCCTTTCGCCTGTCCTTTCGGTCAGATCGGTAGCACTGGTAGCCTCTGATTTTGAAGGCTATGTCGCTGCTGAGGTGTGTTTCTTGGATACAGCATATGTTAACTTGTTCTTCACTGAGGACATTTTCAAGTTCCAATTTTTTGCTGTATCCATCTCTTTTACTGTTGACACCCTCAGCATTCCAGTGCATTATTTTTATTGGTCGTTTGTTTGTTTGGCCAGTAGCTCTATTCCCTTGCCTCCTGGCTCCTCGGGGCAATTGAGAAGGACTTCCAGTAACTGAGGTTGGGCCCTTTCGAGGTATAGGGCCCGGCACCGTCCCTGCCTGAACGTCCGCCACAGGGCAGGCACCATAACTATTTATAGATGTAGACATGTTTCCATTGTGTTTTGTGCGTGGCATCCTGATTATCTGTGCGCCTTTTGGCTGGATGCCTCCGTCTTCAGCACTCTGCTTACTAGGGCAGGACTATGGTCCTGCTCGAGTGGGACTGCCCGACCAGTCTTAGTTTCCAGCCCCTGATGGCTGAACTAAGCCCCATCACCTCTGCACGGTGCTGGTCTCGATGGAGGGTCATTAATCTAATGTGTACATCCTTATTCTTATACATGATTGTTTTTGTGGGAAATTGTTATATTGTGGACAGGTGTAGTGTGGAGGGAAGTTGTTTTAATCCACCTGTGTCTGAAGTCCATGCATGTTTTGCTTTCCTTACTGGGGCAAGGGTTTGAACACTCGAACGTCCTTCTGCACTTTGTTCACTTGCGTATATACTATAATATTTGTATGTCACAACAAAACATGAAGCAGAGGCTATCATGCTTGTATATACATGTTTTCTGTACTTTTAGAAATGTGTATAATAAAATGTATTGGAAATTATATTTGAAATATTTGGAGAGTTAGTCTATATATTGAAGGTATCTGAAAGAGGAATGGCGAATAGTGACAATGTTACCTGCTAGGCGTGTCTTAAGAGGAGCATAAGGAGGTGTGCGGGATGGAGTATGCTGTCTTATTCAAACAGAGGGTAATGATGCTGAAGTCATATATGTCAGGTAGTTAGACATCGCAGACAAGATGTAAATCATAACATAGCAAACTTCGTTATTTGTGTTGTCGATTGCTAATTTGTATACGTTTGAGAATGGACTCAGAAGAGGTACTGATAGGACCTAGACTAAACGTATTTCCATGAATATTTCCAAGATTAATTCCAATGATTAATTCCATGATTTCCAGAATTAATGTTTCCATAGCTGCTTTCATCGTTTTATTATTTTATCCTGGAGTTCGTCCTCGTATATTCCAGTGATTCTAACGTTACTCTACTTCAATTCACCCGTTGATCCATTCCCTATTTCTCGATTACAAAGTCGCTATTCTCTGCTCCCCTTTCGGTTCCCAACAACATATTGGCGGTATGGTCATATTCTATATAGGTAAATATAAGAAATATATTACATTTAGTCAGAGATTACATGGGATGTCTATGTACATATCAAATAAACAAAGTCTGGATACGTGAGTGATATACTATGTTCATTCTAAGATTGAAGTGGGTCAAAACACACTCATATATTACCACGCGACAACAGGTGATTTATGTACAACTGATGCCGTTAAAAAATAATCACATAGTTAACTATTCAGAATTTACGTCATATCAACCCTGTCCCCTCCCAAATACCACTGCGAGCTTATAACAATCGAGCATCTGGATACAGAGCCAAAGAAAGACCGAGAAAGAGATGTATGGATAACATCACGACCAACCTACACAAACACTGACTCAGTACGACTCAAGCATCACATCTGGTCTTGAACGTAAACGTACAGCTCTCACCCCTACGCTTAACGGCAAATGTGGATGCTTTCAACCAGCTTCTACCTTGGGATAGACAATAGACGATGAACTGTAATTGTTGCCCTCTGACCTCTTTGCGCCTGTATAACGATATAACAGCGAGTATAGTAATTTATCATGGAATGTTAGAGATATATTACATGCACATTTAATTTAAAACATACATTACTATTTCATTTAGCAATAATTGATTTCATTTAACAACGGTTTTATGTTCTAATGACCTATATTATAGCGCACTTAACATTCGATTTATGCGGTCCTCGTCCAACAGGGAATCATAATCACCGAGCCCCTTTATTATAAGAATGAACGGCGTATAACAGTAATTAGACCTATACCAATCCATGAATGCGTATGTCATTAAATATTAAATCTAGTAATGTTAGAACTATGTGGGGGTACAAAAAAGTTTTAAAAGTACAGTCACACGGAGGCAGATATAAGATTATATGCGTGTAATGTGTATATAATTATTAAGATGGATAGTGTCAATGTAGCAAACAGACAAGGAAATTCAGTACTTGGTAAACAAAACAAAAATGATTCATACAAATTATTTTAATAAATGAAATATGCAATGTTATTATCTTTCAATTAACGGAGTGATGAGAAATACCATTTAACATTAAATGAATCTTTGTATTTAATAACCGCATCTTTTCTTTCCTACACTACGCCACGATGCAGGTAATATTATTATTATGTTTAATAACATAATTATATATTTCAATAAGATCAGTTATTCCTGATAATATTATGGTTGAAACGTAGAGAGAATGGGAAACATCATATTACAGATTGTTGTACTGACAAAAATAATAATAGTTGTAGTAATTCTTAAATAATTATTAAGTAATTTTTAAAATCTGATGTAATTTGGGGGTTTACAGAATTAAATGACAGAGGCCTACATTGTTCCGCTATATATATATATATATATATATAGGGTTTCAATTAAAAAACTTACTGTCTCTTAATGTTCAATAGTTTCAATGAAAGATTGATAGTCACGAGACAAAAAACAACCATTTTGTGTTCAAGAATAACAAGCTACTTCAGATACTCATCACGTTATGTTCAGCTGTCACCTTTGCTATTATACCCAAACATTTTTTTTTAAACTTGGAAGTAAAAAAGCTAAATGATTAAGAGCACCTTTATACTAACAGTATGCTACTAATGCCAGACTTGGCAACTGGCATCTACACATTGGAGAAAAATCGGAACGTGTGAAATGAAATGTCTAAGGAAGCTGTTTGACTCACCAGACTCAACAAATACAGTGAGAACATCAGATAGATAATAGGTATAACATCATGCACTGAATGTATAGAGAAACCGCAATTACAATAGTGGTGGCATGTTATGAGGATGAATGGTCAACTTCCCTTAAGAGCGTATACCATTTAGGGAATCAGAATACAGATCAAAGTGAGACCTAGGAAAAGGTTGTTAGACAACATCAGGACCATCAAGAATAAACATTACTACACATCAACCAAATGTAGGGGCTGATCATCTGAGGGGTAGAATAAAGGACTTTGCTTACCGCATATGGACTAAATATGTCGTCTCTCTATACTTCTATAAGATCTTGGGAGTACGCAGCACTTTTGAGATTGCCCGAAGCACTGAGGTTCGATGGTAACCAATAAACATATAATCTTTCATAGTTTGCAATAAACGATTTAGTTTTTTCCTGCAAGATGAATTAAAACACAGATATACAGGCAAAAGAACACATTTCGTGTATCCCAGAAAGTATTTGGTGTCAACAATCAGGGATGAAATTTCTCGTAAGATATTTAGCAAGTATTTTTATAATAGTCTTGAGTACTGGTCTCAGCGATGCATCATTTGTCGTTACGCGAACACTTAGTGTCATCAGCTATTGAAGATCACTGAAAAAGTAGGATCTACCAGAAAACAAGTCAAACTTAACATCAGCACGTATAAATATCTAGAAACATGTCTTTTATCCTAACTGTACTAGTAAGAAATTGGTTTAAAACGGAGTGTTTCGAAGGAAATACCTCGTCGTCGTGACGTCGCAGTTAGCACTTTGATAACATATCCAAATGTTCATTGCTACATATGAATTATAAATAATGCAACACACGTAACTATTTAAAACATGTTAGACTGATTGTGAATGTGTGATATTATAGCTACAGGATTACACGGACATTACAACAACAACAAAGAAATTGGACAATATCAAACAATTAGCCAGTTAGGCAGCAAGTTGAATTATACCGTGTATGAAAGACAGCTCTGAGAAATCGCCCCACTGCAAATAGACAGTAATAGCACGTTGCTCTAAGTCCTGGACTGAGTGACAGACATTTCTGAAACGTTCTTTAACCGTGTTCAACATTTCCGATGACTTCCGTATAAGAGAAAATAGTACTTAACTCATCATCATCATCATCAAGTGCCGTCTCCGCAACGAAGGTTGGCTGTAACGTATCTCCAACATCTCATGTCTCTTGTCTTGGTGGTGCACTCTGCTAGACTGTAACCTGTCCATCGTGTAATGTTACTCTCCCACTTGTATCGCTGCCTACCTCTTGCTCGCTTACCTTTGACTTTACCCTCAAGTAAGGTCTTTAATAGGGTGTCATGTCTTTTAATGTGTCCAAAGTATTTTATTTGCCTGATCTTTATTTCTCTTAGTAGTTCTTTCTTCATATTACGTGTTTTTAGCACCTCTTTATTTGTTTTCTTCTCTTTCCATGATGTTCTCCCTATTCTTCTATATACCCACATCTCAAAGGCATTAATTTTGTCTTCTAATTGTTTATTTAGTGTTCATGTTTCTGAGCCATACATTAATATGGAATAGATGTAGCATTTTATAATTCTCATTTTTAACGTGTTTGTAATTTGTTTAGATATTAATAAATTCCTCATGTCATTGAAGGTACTTTTAGCCATTCCTATTCTCCTTTTAACTTCTGTTTCACATCTGCCATCATTTGTGACTATGTGTCCAAGATATTGATACTAGTACTTAACTATGAATACTTTATTTCTCCGTCTAAACAACCTTCTCCAACAACGACTGCCACTCAACTCATTTTTCGCACTTCAGAACACCTAGAACTTGCAGTGACAAGGTGTCGGTCGTCAGTTTGTGTTCTTTTTCTTCTTCTACGTTCGTTCTCAAACTCTTGCAGATTAGCAAGATGTAGTCTGGAGAACGGAATGCGTTGTGTCATGGTTTACAGCATAGTTGCGATATCTGCGCCTTTCGGCTTGACACATCCGACTTCATCATGGCTTTGGGTCTCTGTCCCTATATGGGATGGGGCAGCTGACTCCATCCCATAACCTCCTTAGTCTCCTTTTACGACATGCATGGAAGGTAAACAGAGTTGCTATTCTTTGCTCCCCTTTCGGGCCCCTGCAACACACGGGCGTCAGTTTGTGTATATTTTATATCAACAGCCAATGCAAATCACGGAAAAAAGACAACGGCGTTACTTTGGTTGTATGATTTCCAAGTTAGTCCATATGTCGTGTAATGCCGATGTACATAATTGTACAGTGTCGCCAAAATTACATGAATGTTCAGGATGCTAGAGTTTTCGCACTGTTCCTCCAGTCGCATATACTTGTCAAATAATTTGATTGTCATTAATTGATCGTAAAATACACAAAAATAATGTTATTTTACCTTCTGAAATTGCTGTTTTTTCTATAACTGAATTGCCAGGTTTTACTTTTAAAAAAAAGATATTGTTATCAAATTAAATATGACATATTTAAAATAATTATGAACTGTTTACATCACCTTACCAGTCTCATTACAAATATACAGATATATACAGTCCACGATGTCAAAAAAATATCCGTACTAGGTTTGTCAAAGTTTGGTCCCGATTTAAAGTGTGTGATATTACAGGGTGTTATAAGATCGCTGGTTACAGAATTTTAATGAAATATATGTACTTAATATTACAGTGGCGTATGTTTATGGGTAGTGAGTGCACAATGTGAGTCATCAGAGTACTGTGTGTGTGTGTGTGTGTGTGTAGTTAATGAGTTTGCCTCTCTTTTGGAGAGGTGTGCCCCTTTAAACCAGCGGAGAAAGTCCAATTATATCAGGACACACTAACATACAATATTAGAGGTAACAAAGACCCCATTTATGAATTAGCAGAGTTCAATTGTATTCATTGGCCACGACTCGTTCCAACAATTAAACTAAATGTATGTTTGATGAAAAAAAGTGTTTAATAGTAGAGATTAATATACAAAAGTTGTTATTAGAAAAATAAGCAGACATTATTGGTAGAAAACCTCATATTGCAAATTGGTTAAAAATTTGGTTTTTGTTTGAAACCCGCGTCACCCGATGTAAATATTAATTTGATTATTCCCCTTGGTAATTGATATTTAGTAGTTATTAATTTAACTGTTAATTTTGTAGGGTTATGGGTAGGGTTTCGGCTGGGAGAGGTTTTGATTTACATAACTAACCTTAACCCAGATTGTGAATAAATTTATCTTAAAATTATTACGGGGTTAACATAAACTAACAGGCATTGCCAAGGGAAATAATCACATTGAGAGATACTAGTTCCAAAAAAAAACCCCCAGAAAATTCTCCTGAGCAATTGCACATATTTACTGCATGCCATGAGACAAAAGGTCAATAATTCCAGTATCTTATGTAAAAATAACTTCATTATGTTGCCTCATACTTTGCCAATACGCCAATTGGCATCACAAATCGTTTTAATTGATACCACATACCACCAGTAGTTTTATTGACAAACCCATTAGTATTTACTGCCATCAGCCTTTATTGACATTAGTTTTAGTGTTTATTGACATTAGTATTAGTGTTTATTAATATCAATCCGGGTTGTGATTTCTCACTTGACACGACCACTCCTCCAGTCGACTCAGCTGTAAATGAGTACCCGACGCATGAGTTAGGGAAGGTTAAAAAAAAAGCGAGGAAGGGAACTGGCCACCCCACCTAATAGTTGCTGCGGCTTAGTACATGAAGAGTTATCGTCATCCCCGACGGCAGATGCCATGGGACCTACCTTTACCTTTTTTATTAATATCACCATTAGTGTTTATTGACAGCCTCAGTAGTGTTTATTGACATCACCATTAGTGTTTATAATAATAGTGTTTGTAATTATATATATATATATATATATATATATATATATATATATATATATATATATATATATATATAAAGTATGGTAGTCAGCGTTGTGTATGTCATCTGTCACATTCCTCATTATATTTTCTTTTTAGAGAGGCGGGAGAGAATTCAAAACGTAGCTATGTGGATAATCCTGGTTGCATATAGGACACACCCTGTATGGTTTTAGTATTTCTCCATGATTTTCTGGGCATATCTCATAGAATTTAAATATGGCGTTCCCGTGCATACCTCAGAGTGAGTTTTCACACAGGCTACCCACTACACAGTGAGCTCAATCATGTGAAGGGAAGCAGGTTCAAGAGAGGCGAATCGTGGTTGGGTCGGGCCGAGGACATGAAACATGTCTGCGCCCAGAAGACATATCTCCTGGCGACAAATGGATACATATTCCAACGGTCTTTGAAGAGGCAGTCACGACCGTCGTTACACTCAAAAAAAGTGCAGTAAACTCAGCCACGTAAGCGTGGATACTGAGGTCAAGGCACTAATATGCGAGAATACCGATGGCACGTATGTTATGATTTACACGGACAGGGTCGGTCGTCCGTCACCACCGATGCGCATGGTCCTTTACTGCCAGATCAAAAGGAAGAACAGTGCACGAAGCCAGTGGTGCCGTTATTGCAGCAACGAGCAGTTTAACAAAGGAATTATTCGCTGTAACGCAGGCACTTTACTGACTGCAATCGCAAGCCTATACGCATGCGTGTATACTAAGTAACTCATCGAATATGATTCAGAAAGTCAAAACAGTTGACGTGCGTAGAGAATGGGCAGAGTCATTAGAGTGAACTAAAATGAGGGTATCACTACGAAAACGTACGCATATTTGTGTCCCCTGACACGTGGGCGTGGAAGGAAACGAACGTGCCGACCAGTTAGCTAGCCTCGCCACCACAACTGACAGTCATCCTATGGAGCGAGTAGACATACTCATTGCTCTTCGTGAATCCTCACGATCAGAGGATTTTGAGATGATTGAGCATGAGTCAATATCGAGAATGCAAAAATTGGGTGTGAGAATAGGCGTGGCCCATAAATAACCCCTGGCACATATTTTTTTAAATCAGTGAATAAACATAGAACTGGAACCATTAGCCTTTATACCCTGAGAGATTTCTAAAGCGGAGATAGGAAAACATATGGACATGTCCGGTGTGCGAATAGGGTAATCAACAGATCTAATACCTAATCAAAAGATGTATATAAACAAGGAGTAGAAAATATACAGGCTCGTCAGTGATACCATTCCTAAGAAAGACAATCTAAACTGTGTAATAACTACAGAACTATTAGTTGAATCTCCCATTCTCTAGTTAGGTGATGCTAGAGAGCCTTCTCAACAGAATACAATCGCATTTGAAAAATTACACGAAGAAAAGGCTGATTTCCATTAAACACAATTACTACAGAACATATGTTCAACATCAGTTTATTGAAGGCAGCAGACGGGATTTAAATCAGTATGTTCAGTTAGTACACCTAATAGTCTCGCATCTAGTTTACATTATGCGTGGTGAATAGGTGCAAGCTGAACGGATCTAGTCAAATCCCATCTGTTGCCTTCAGGTTTTTCTCTACAGTCCCATATGTTTTATAATTACCTTATTTATGTAACATAAGTATTTGATTGTGTATGACATCGATGTATATGGCAAATATTTGATGGTGTATGTCATCAATGTATATGGCAAATATCTGATTGTGTATGACATCGATGTATATGGCAAATATCTGATTGTGTATGACATCAATGTCTATGGCAAGTACTCAGAGAATACAAGCTGTGTTAATACGTTACACATTATTCATAATAAGTTATATGAAAGTCGTGACAGACACATCAGCATTGTCATAATTCGAGTAGCAGCACACACTTGTGCAGGGAGAAGAAACCGGGGATGATATCAAAATAAGTATCCGCTTAACAATAAGGACACATATCGCTGATATACATTTTGATTGAACCCCACTCATGATACTTATCAAATACTATCACATTTTACAATTTACGTATTGTATCACAGTGGCTATCTCGCATTCACGATACTCATCAAATACCATTACATTTTACAATTTACATATTGTATCACAGTGATTGCCCATCATTCATGATATTCATTAAATATTCATTAAATATTCATTAAATATTCATTAAATAGGCCTATATTCATTAAATATTCATTAAATATTAAATTTACAAGAGACTTATTATGTCACAGTGAATCAGAAAATGTACAATGACGATCTTCATGCCAACTCCCAAAAACGTTTCCCATGCACAAAAAACAATTTGGACGCAATGTGACAGCCGTAAACTCAATGGCAATATTATTTGGATTGGAAATACGGGAAAGAATGGTTTTTTGTGATCTGCATGTGTTAAAATCACATATTTTATCAGATAATTCTCATTTGCGGTCACGGTTGTGTTGTACACATATACAAAATGTGTGTACACATATAAGGAACATGCAATCATCGTCACAGTATAGGGATGTGTTGTATCGTATAACCAGGAATGATTTCAATGAGGGCAGATCACATGTCATCATTTGTATAAATCTGGTATTCAGTAATAAGACACAGACAGTATAATACTGTATTGTTAAGTGATAGTAAAATGAACCAGCTGTACTGTTAGTAGACCCCTAGGTACTCCTTCAACTTCAGCAGTTCTTACATGCTATGTATTTCCACAGATAATGATGTTATGCAGTTATCAAATTTCTGAGAGATTTCAACAGATCCTGCTGTCTCGTAGAGCTTGACTACACATTTCTTTGATCAGAGATGCTGTTTCAAAGAATTTCATCACATATTTCTTTTATCAGAGATGCTGTCTCAAAAATGTTTAACACTCAATTCTTTGACCAGAGACACTGCTGTCTCGAAGATGTTAACCACACATTTATTTGACCATAGACGTTGATGTCTCGAAGATATTAACCACACATGTATTTGATTTTATTAATTATAATTTACACGACCAGTAGTTATTTGTTTAAATGACAATCCTCGTCTCGTCTGCTTGCTGTAAATATAACATATTTACAAATGATAATGTGGAAGTAAGACTGCTTTGTTGGTTTTGTCAACAGTTATCTACAAAATCGATGGCAACAAGTGTATATGGCAAAGTAGCGAATAAAATATTTGTCTAAGTTACACATAAAGTACATTTTTTTTACATGAATATATAGACATGGTTTGCAAATTATAACCACTACAATTACCGCTACAAAATAATGTGGTTTATAAACTGAAATAATGTGAAATACAGGTTGTCCATTAAGCATTGTGTATACATGTATATCTAAAATAAGCGGAAACACAAGAGTATTTATACATATGTATACTCTTATATATATATATACACACATATATGTATATATATATATATATATAAAGTATTCAGCTGTGTTGTGTCTGTCTGAAGTTCGTTAGTAATGGAGAGGTTGTTGGGGGGTGGTAACAGTTGTTTTCGCAGGTTTTTGCAATGCAGGGCATTCAATAAGGTGGTGTTTTACTGTGTCGTCCTCTTGTCTGTTACAGCGGTTGTTTTCTATGAAGATCTAGAAATCGCAATGAAACAGTGTAAAAATCAGGAAGTAACTATAGTAATGGGGGACTTTAACACAAAAGTAGGTGAAACAGAAATAAAAGATGTGACAGGAAGATTTGGTTTAGGAATTAAGAACGATAGAGGTGATTTATTGATAGTGTGGGAACATGCACATAGCTTAATAATAGGGAATACATGGTTCAAGCAACATGCAAGAAGGCTGTGTACATGGATTAGCCCAGGTGATAATACTCGGAACCAAATTGATTACATTTTAGTCTCTAAAAGACATAGAAACAGCATTAGATCTATGAAAACAAGGCCAGGTGCTGACTGCAACAGTGATCATATACTACTGGTAGCGAAATAATTTTGTATAAGATTAATGAAGATCAAGAGAGCACCACAGGATATGAAATTAGATTAATATTATTGAAATCAGATGCTGGCATTGAAGAAAGATACAACATAATTGTACAAAATAGATACAATGCCATTGCAAAGATTCAGAGTATTGAAGATCAATGGAACATGCTAAAATATTCGATAAACCAAACATGTAAAGCGATAATACCAAGAGTAAAACATACATTAAAACAAAAATGGATTACTGAAGAAATATTAGAATTGATGAGAACCATATGGAAAAATAAACACAAGATAGAGGAATATCAGAAAATACATAAGGAGATACGAGAGAAATGCAAAATAGCAAAAGAAAGTGGGCTGAACAAGAAATTCACAGAAATAGAATTGCATTACAAGATACAACATTACTTTATAAGAACGTTGAGGTGATAACAGGAAAGAGAACGCAAACAGTTATAGGGTGTCTTAAATCTAAGAAAGGGCAGGTATTAATGAGAATAGATCACATAGTACAGAGATGGTCAGAATATATCAAAGAACTTTATGATGATAATAGGCCAGAAATAAACATAAAAGATAACGGCGAGAGTCCATCAATACTCACAGCAGAAGTAAGAGCGGCACTAAGACACATGAAATATGACAAAACCCCAGGTCCAGACAATATCACATTAGAAGAATTCGCAGGTTTAGATGACTTTGGAGTTGAAATAATCAAAAAACTGCTGAATGACATATATAACAGCGGAGACATACCCGATGACTTAATGCGGTCCATATTTATAGCCTTACCTAAGAAACCAGTGACCACCGAATGTGAAGAACGCCGTACAATCATCATCATGAGCCAATTAACCAAAATACTTCTCAGAATCATCATGAAGAGACTGGGAAACAAAATAAAACCAGAAATAAGTCCAGAACAATGTGGATTTGTAGAAGGCAAAGGTACCAACAATGCGATTTATATATTGAGAACACTAATAGAGATGTCTATAGAGGTAAAAACAGATCTGTACCTCTGTTTTATAGACTACACGAAATCATTTGATAAAGTTAAACATAGCGAAATTATACACATGCAAGAGAATTTGAACATTGACATGAAGTATTTAAGAATAAGCACATCTGCCTCACAGATACTAGACATATGTTATATACACCCAAAAATAAATGAAACAAGAAATAAACTACTAGAAAAGTATCGTCGAAGATGTAATATGTTACTGTTTCTAAGTTACTGTTTGGTGGTAACACGCAGGTGTTGCAGTTACCACGTGCATGTTTCGGAGGAGACACGTGATCATCAGAGCCGCCATGAACATTTGTGATCAATGGCATATTCAGACACTGATGATACATTGCTATTTGCAATATACAAATATGATTGAGGCATGAATCACTGACATCCAGAATAGCGCAGTCTTTCTTTCTTCTCGTGTGACATATTCTTTCCAGAACGTGGTCTTCCTTATTGATTCTCTGAACAATACGTGACTTTGAGCGAGTTGACCTGACGCAGCTAGAGCCATGTTTATGCAATCTGATATATCACTGCACATCGTCGACTTGAGCGCCACCTTCCACTGTTGTTGTTAACTCTGCCTTCAGCTATTAACATTTCCGTGATGTTACGTCTCTTTATATGACAAAATAAAAACAGCTTCCATGTTAGGATGTTGTTAAGGAGCCACCCCTCTGCAACGTCTATTGATATTAACACTTCTTGATTTGTTTTTTTTTATCTGTCCATGGTATACTTAAAATTCTTCTGTAGCATCTCATTTGAAAAGAAGCGATTCTCTTTGCTAATATTTTATTTAATGCAAATGCCTCACAACCGTGTATTGTCACTGTAAATACGTATGTTCTGATACTACATAGTTTGGCTTTGTTGCTGATACCTTGTAAAATATTTGGTCAAGTTTCAACGTCGTCATTGCAATTTTTCTCTTGATTATGACAATACATACTCCTGAACCATTTATGTTTGTGCCCAAATACTGGAAATGTGTTACGTCCTCTTGTTAGAAATTGTCAATTATTATCTTTGGTTGTAATTTAACTGTATAAGTTGTTATAATTTGTGTTTTCTACATATTCATGTACATGTTTTGAACTTCACTATGTTATTTTGTTGATAGTAACATTTACTTTAGACTATCTCCTGTTTTTGGTAAGAGAAATATGTCGTCATCATATCTAATTTCAGGAATCTGCTGACCGCCGACGGTAATATGATGGAAGTAAGTACATGCCATGCCGTCTTTTACGTTTCGCATTATGCTATCAACGTATATATTGAACAGACACAGCGATAGTGTGCATCCTTGTCTAACTTCAATTTTATACATTAAACAGTTCTGCTATTGTTCCGCCCAATCTTACTGTTGTCTCTTGTTTGTGTTACATCATTGCGATTCAATATGTGAGATGTTTTGGGAATCCTATGTCAAGCATACTTTTCCATAATTTGTGATATTGTACAGGACTGAACGTCTTGACGTAGTCGATGAAACATGCATGCATGTTTATACTGAATTTGATGCATTTTTCTATACATATATTCATGTTGAAGATATGGTCTCTGATGCCCTTGCGGGATCTAAAACCAGTCTTTGCCTCATGAACTTATGTTTCTTTATTATGTTGCATTCTCGTCATTATAAAATGTCTATGGTCTTTTACTAGCTTGACTTATCAAAGAGATAGTTCTATAGTTTCTGCATAATTGTAGATTGCCAATTTTTGGTTATGAGATATAAACTTATCATTTCCAGTCCTTTGGCCATATATAGCAGTTTTTTTCAGATCTTGAAACATAGGCTATGATTTATAAGTACACTTTCTTTAACACCTGCTCTGGTCATTTCTGTTGTTATGTCATTGTCTTCTGTGATCTGCTTTTTATTAAAAAATGTGTAATATTCTATATAGTCTTTCCTATATAAACTAAATATATGTCACATCGTCGAAGTACGTTCTTTAAGATGGTACAGGAAAGATTATACCAACTAAATATATGTCACATCGTCGAAGTACGTTCTTTAAGATGGTATAGGAAAGATTATACCAATTAAATATATGTCACATCGTCGAAGTACGTTCTTTAAGATGGTATAGGAAAGATTATACCAATTAAATATATGTCACATCGTCGAAGTACGTTCTTTAAGATGGTATAGGAAAGATTATACTAATTAAATATATGTCACATCGTCGAAGTACGTTCTTTAAGATGGTATAGGAAAGATTATACCAATTAAATATATGTCACATCGTCGAAGTACGTTCTTTAAGATGGTATAGGAAAGATTATACCAATTAAATATATGTCACATCGTCGAAGTACGTTCTTTAAGATGTTATAGAACGTTAGACTGAAATGAAAACTGTGATTCTAAACGCAAAAAGACGGTCCTGTAAGTTTGAGAAGAATGATGAAAAGTGGTTATTTTGGAAAGAATGAGGAGAAGTCTTTAGATAACCAAGAAAGCTAATGTAGAAATCCTCAGAGATGCTGGATTAAAATGACAAATTATAGCATCAATTAGAATCAGACAGTCAAGATATTTAGGGCACGTGATGAAAGAAAACACCTGAGCATTTAGTAACCACTGAAAATATTAGAGGAGAAGAGAAAGAAAAATACAAAGAAAGACATTTATTGATGAGTTCGTAATTTATCACAAAAATGTTAACTGAACTTATTAACAATATAAAAGACATTTGTGAAGAAACATGATCACCTACGCCACTCGGCATGTCACGTGATTGATTGATTGATTGATTGATTGAGGCATAGCTGATTATTGTTACATCATGCCACGCAGAGCATCACAAAATACTGAGACAGCTGACTGTTTACAAGACTTGGTGCAAACACGAAGAGGACACTAAAACAGATAGAGAAGATATGATGACAGAATAGACTTATCCTTATTATTAGAGTACTGGAATCGCAAGTCTATTTCCATAAGTGAATATTAAGTGACTTACTGAATATAATTTAGAATGTCAAAACAGATGATGTACGTAGGGAATTGGTGGAGTTATTACAGAGAGTTAAAATGCAGGAATCACTACCAAGACTCACGCTTATCATTGTCCTCGGATACGCGGACGTGGAGGTAAACGAACATGCCGATCAATTAGCTAACCTCGCCACCATAACAAATGGTCAGGGTATGGACCGAGTAGACATACTCATTGCTCTTGGCTAGTCCTCACGTCCATATGATTTTGAGATGAATAAGCATACGTCAGTAACGAGAATGCGAGAAATAGGAGTGATGATGGGTGTGATGTGAAACAGAAGTTAACAGGAGAATACGCATGACCAAATGTACCTTCAATGATATAAGGAAAATAGTAATACCTAAAGAAATTACAAACAAGTTAATCAAGAAAAATATAACATGCTATATCTATTACATATTAATGTATGTATCAGAAACATGGGCACTAAATAAATAATTAGAAGAGAATTTGAGATGTGGGCATATAGGAGAATAAGGAGAACATCATGGAAAGAGAATAAAACAAATAAAGAGGTGCTAAAACACTTAATATGAAGAAATAATTACTAAGGGAAAAAAAGATCAGGCAAATAAGATATTTTGGACACATTAAAAGACCTTATTAAAGACCTTACTTGAGGGCAAAGTCAAAGGGAAGATAGATTTAGATAGAAGCACGATGTAGATAGAGATACAAGTGGGAGAAAACATCATAAAATGGACAGGTTACGGTCTAGCATAGTGCACCACCAAAACACGAGACAGGGAATGCTAGAGATCTGTTGCAGCCAACTTTCGTTGCGGAGACGGTACTTGATGATGATGATTATAACGTGGCCCATAGACAGCCCCTAACAAAGATTTCATAAAGAGTAGTGAACCAACATAGGCCCGGAACCATTAACCGTTATACCCCTGATTACTGAATAGTAGATCTCAGCACCTATGGAGTGTCCGGTGTGCGAAGGGGATAACCAACATATCTATTACCTAATAACAGCAGACATGAATACATACAATAAATAATGATTCATTTTACTTCGGTGTGTGTAAACACTTATTCCATGTTTAAATAAAGCATACATAAATTATTGAAATGTTAAAATTTAAGAAAGACATAAACATAAACACATAAAATACATAAACACTCGAACAATATTTTGTTTTCCACGTAACAACTGTGATGTGTAGCAGAAATGTATAATGAATGGCATCTTGCTCATGAAAGATAATTTTGTGTTTCTAAATTACGTGTTTCACAACTAATCCGCGTCACATTTGTAACTATACTGAAATATATCCTTTCTGAAGACATCTTCACGCTATACTTTCATTGATTCTGTACTCAATTCCCTGTCTAACTATCCGTCTTTAATCACTATACCCGACACTGAAGTGTGGGTATGTATAATTAGTTCCGTCAAAATACTTTCTGAAACATATGTTTATATCTTCACTAGAACTGTCACGCTCAATTGCCTTTCATCCCCGCTATAAACGTGAACTTTATCTTATCACCAAACCTAACCTTTTAACTTGTATATTTATTTGGTAAATAATAATAAATGCAATATTTTGTTAGCATATTCCCTATATTTCTCTTATAGACGATACTATCAATACAATTTATGTATTATAAATAAGTATGTCTTTTGTATGTCAATGAGTCACACATTAACCATACTTTCTTGAGTGACACACTGATGTAACAATGTAATATTGTTCTAAATTCATATTTTAAACGTATGCTGTTGTTATTACCGAGACTCAATATTTATTATATACATATAACTAAATCGTATATATTCAACTTGAATTAATGAATTTGTAATTCTAGGATATTCATTGTAATAAGTAAAAACTGAACATTAAATACGCATATGTAAGATCGTACAATTACGCATTTTTATGATAGTAATATTACCCGATCTACAAGAGTACAAGTACGCATTTCTACGATAGTACAAGTACGCATTTCTACGATAGTACAAGTACGCATTTCTACTATAGTACAAGTACGCATTTCTACGATAGTAAAAGTAGGCATATCTACGATAGAACAAGTACACATTTCTACGATAGTACAATTACGCAATTCTACGATAGTGAAAGTACGCATTTCTACTATACTACAAGTATATTTCTAAATCCAGAGTGAAAATGGGCGATAATAATTTCTCGATGACACCTTGGGTTCTTCTCCCACAAACCGGTGAGATAAAGGAGGCACTGATCAGTGATGTAGCAGGTGTTATCTTAAAATGGGTTTTCTTTGCTATAGTGTGTCAAGGTGTTGACCTTTTTGGCATAGGAACAAACATTATCAACATCATATGCTTTCTGAGACAAGGGTTCAAGGATCCAGTAAACGTTAGCCTTATGGGTATAGTAGTTGATGTTTATATTAAAGACATGCTCAATAATATCATATAAATTTACTGTAGTCTTTCCAATATTTAATATCAAATTCTCAACGTTTGTCCTGTCTATGTACAGTACAGTTTCATAGTATTTCTTCCTCTATCGTTCTCTGTCTCCATCTGACTTTCTAATGTGTGCCCATGTACTCACATCATTCTTTCTTGCGATTATTCTGTATATCGTAGTTCGAAATACAGCTCACCATCGTCTGCCAGATACTTCTCTATGGTGAGCTGGAGAAGGACACACAATGTCAAGGTGGCCAAAAGAAGCGCTACAAAGACTCGTTAAAGAACTCACTAAAAGCCTTTGAAATAGACCACGATACATGGGAAGATACATTCGGTTTTAGGAAAAACAAAGGAACCAGAGAAGATATACTGAGTATCCGGCTAGTGATAGATAAATATATAGAAGTCCAAAAAAGTATCTATATTTGCTTCATAGACTACAGCAAGGCCTTTGACAGAGTCCAACATGAAAAATTAATCAAATGTCTTCAAGAAATAGGCATATATGGAAAAGACATCAGGCTGATTAGAAATATATATTGGGAAAAAACTGCATCAATAAGGTGTGAAAACAGCTACTCACCGTACATAGAAATAAGAAGAGGGGTAAGACAAGAATGCATTTTATCACCAAGCCTATTTAATATCTACACAGAGAATATCTTTAAAAATATAGAAGAAATACCAGGACTCAAGATCAATGGGAAAATAATAAACAACATTAGATATGCAGATGACACTGTTCTTTTATCAGAAAGTGAACATGAACTACAAAGACTAATAGATCAAGTCAATAAATCAAGTAATGAATATGGACTGGATATAAACATTCAAAAAACAAAAACCATGATAATCAGCAAAAACACAGAAGAACAGGAGGTAAACATAAACATACAGGGAGAGAAACTACAACAAGTAAAACAGTATCAATATCTTGGACACATAGTCACAAATGATGGCAGATGTGAAACAGAAGTTAAAAGGAGAATAGGAATGGCTAAAAGTACCTTCAATGACATGAGGAAATTATTAATATCTTAACAAATTACAAACAAGTTAAAAATGAGAATTATAAAATGCTACATCTATTCCATATTAATGTATGGCTCAGAAACATGGACACTAAATAAACAATTAGAAGACAAAATTGATGCCTTTGAGATGTGGGTATATAGAAGAATAGGGAGAACATCATGGAAAGAGAAGAAAACAAATACAGAGGTGCTAAAAACACTTAATATGAAGAAAGAACTACTAAGAGAAATAAAGATCAGGCAAATAAAATACTTTGGACACATTAAAAGACATGACACCCTATTGAAGACCTTACTTGAGGGTAAAGTCAAAGGGAAGCGAGCAAGAGGTAGGCAGAGATACAAGTGGGAGAGTAACATTACACGATGGACAGGTTACAGTCTAGCAGAGTGCACCACCAAGACAAGAGACAGGAGATGTTGGAGATACGTTGCAGCCAACCTTCGTTGCGGAGACGGCACTTGATGATGATGACATGGGAAGAAATTGCACAAAATAGATCTACATGGCGTTCTAAAATCGATAAGATCGATAAGATTCTTGTAAAAAGAGGAAAAATTCAGCATCTTAACAGCGGAGAGCAGCTAGAAAGTCACGGATAGACCAAGATCCGTCTACAGTCGTTATTCCATGTCCAAACTGTCCGAGGACATTTACAGCTCGAATAGGGCTCATTAGCCATCTACGAACTCATAATAAAGGACATAACTAAAATTGAATTTTCAAAAGTGGATGTAACAAATGGTCATCATCAGACACTTGTGTCACAAGTTGTGATGGACGAACAGCATCACAACAGTTCGATGAACTCACTGTCGAGCTATCAATAGAAACATCAAACTCCCAGTAGATGACATATCAATAATAAAATAGTTGGTCATCACAGAGACTAAAAAACATCACAGATGTAAAATCTATGACACGGAGCAAACAGAAACACAAAGTTACAACTACTAAGAAGCTATATCTTTCCAGAGGCAACATAGGTTGAGAAAGGTCGTATTGTCATGGACAATGGAAACGAAATTATCTGCATTCTTCCTCTGCGTCTTTTTCAGCGTTCATTTTCAAACTTCAGCTAGCCCCTCCTCCCTCCTTTTGTAGCATGACCATGGCCCTACTAGATTTCCAGAAGGATTTAGTCCAGAAAATGGAACTGCGTTGTGTCGTCTTTTTATTTGCGCCAATGGCACAAGACACCCGTCTTCGGCGAAAATCTGCATTCTAAATTAAATCTTATAGAACGGTCCTAAGAATGTTATGGACACAAACAAATCTAGTGCAGATGTTCACACAGATCTGAACAAAGAGTAAGACTGGTTCCTCAAAACTATCAACCAAAAAAGGCATACTAACATATTTCGGACACATAAAAAGACACAATGGTTTAGAAAGGTTAATCATGGAGGAGAAACTTTCAGGGAGGAGAACACGGGGCAGACCCAAGACTACAATGGACACACGACATCGAATAACTTCTGAAAATGGGACTGGAAGAAGCGGGGCAGCTCGCACAGAGCTTTGCTGCTTACAGTGTGGTAGTAATGACAACGATCTGCAAAGGACACGTTACAGAGAGAGAGAGAGAGAGAGAGAGAGAAAGAGAGAGAGAGGTCGGTCATCGCATGTGATAATGACAACTGTTTCTTACCTGTGTTGCTGAATCTCTCTGGTTTGTGCAGAGAGGACCTAAAAGTCCAATCCTGAAACAGACTCACGAGCCATATTAGGAAAATGTATGATCATATGTTCGTTTTCTCTGTCTTTTGATGCATCACGTTTTCTCTGTGCCTCCGAGATATGATGCCTCTCACCGATGAAAACAGCGTTATGGAGGGGGGGGGGGGTTGGCGTTTCTGAGCGAAAGGCTCTGAGGATGTAGTATTGATGTTTGAAACGGTCTTTGAAGATTTTCCTCTACCCACAGAGCAGGTAGTTTTTCCTCCAGGAACTCCAAGTGCATCAGTAATTTTTGGATGTGTTACATTCATGAGAATACTATTTCCTATCCATGTCAGTTGCACTTTATAATGACTCCAGTACCATGTACTTTGGCTTGACAATTTATCCTGAGACGTTTGCGGGATACATCATGCATACAATTTATATAACACATGTTAATGTGTTAGCCGCATCTGACATGTTTATTGCATATTGTTCAGGTCTCACAATTGCACTGAAAAGTACCAAAGACATTGGGGTCATATTTTAATTCTTTGACATGACTAACGCCCTTCCGTTCTCACACATTGTCGCGATGGATGTCATATTCAACAGTTGTTTTATAGATTATGTTGTTAGACTTCGTTATCATTGTCGTTTATCTTGGAGCGAGAACACCCGCGATACGTGAATCTGTCGACTTGCATGAGACAATTGTTATTCACCTTGATACGGTACTGCATACTAGAAGGAGGTTGAAGCATTGCCCACATTTTCTTGCAGTTGATGGTCAGGATAAACATAATACAAGCTGTCAAACATAATACTATCGTTCCCTTCTAGCATGTCATACGATATAGGGTAGAGGTATGCGGAAATAATAGTGTACAAGATAATTTCAAAGCTTCGGTCTTTTCAAGACAACACACAAGACAGTGAACAAACAGAAAATTGTTAAATTTTTAAAAGAAAATCAAAAGTAAGATGCTAAACAGCAGATACTTTGAAGGCAATAACGACGCACGTATATTGTCATAAACACGGAAATAATAACATTGGGGAGATGAGACAGGAATAAAACAACTATGACTTGAAAACAACATGAACGACAACACAAAGAACGACAATCATCCAAATCTAAATAAATGAATACTTTTTATTCAGACAACATGGCTTACGAGTACCAAATTACAATATATCAATCTATCTGTCTGTTTGCCTTCCTGCCTGTCTGCCTATCTATTTATCTATACACTGTATCCCTTGTTTGCCTGGCGGCGTCAGGGGAAAACGAATTCTTTGGAGATGGCCATATGTGACACTCCGAGTATTCTTCGTAGATATGTCATTTCTGTTGTCACTACTTTTCTTTTGTCGTGTGCTGTCATTGTCTAGGTTTGGCACTGGTAGCACAGTGATATAATAATAATAGTCTTGTATAATGCAACTTTAGTGTCTATGTTTACATTTTCGTTCTTCAAAATACGTGTCAATACATCAAAGACTGTATGCAGATAGCATTGGAGGATTCAGGAACATTGGCATAGGGGTTTGTGGATGAGGATAGAGTCTGACTCATGACATCAATTGCAAAGGCGACTTTCTGGAAAGAATATTTCACTTGATTATGATGAGGGGTTGCCCATAAATAATGTCAAAAATTAGGCGAGGAAATGGCGGTAACGGTTCCCAAGAGTTTGATAGTTGTTTCCTGAGGGGTTTTAGGGCTTTCTAAAATACGTGGATGTAATGTATGGTCATCTCTACTTAACCGTAGTGATGACATTTCTCTTTTTAATGATATATCCAGTTTAGTACTTTTTCACCAGTATAGCATACACACGTATACGACTACTTTTCGAACAGTGATTGCACTTTCACTACAGTTGATGTTATAATCAAATCTTGCCGTGGTAAGGAAATCTTTCAGTATACCTTTCATCTCTTCCTTGTGTTGCAGGACTAACAGATGATGTTACTATGGATTTGCAGACCTCTTTCTGCTGATCATTCTTAATAGACAGTACAGATATGCAGTATTGGGGTGGAACCCATGATTCAGGCATTGGTAGGTGAAAATTCCTGACACAGGGAATATGATTATATAAGCTGATGACTGGACTTTTAAACATTCGCGTAGTTCTTGCGCCTGTACGTCTGTAGGAAAGACCATCAAAGCGGAGAGCGGGTGCATTTGCTGTAACTACGCGGCGTATGCACGTCTATAGAGATTATGACAATGACCAAGTCTTTGAACAGAGTCAGTGCACAGACGACAACACATATCATGATGCACAGAATACAAATAGCTTGCATTCTAGAACAGTGGTTTGAGGCAGTTGACAGATCGAAGTTGGAAATTGTCACAATAACTTTCTTGCCTTGCCAGTTGTGTGTTTGGGCAACGAGAGAGCAAATCGGCTGGCTTGCACTCTGCGGTATCTGCAATTAAAGCAATGTGACTTTCTTGCCTTGCCAGATGTGTGTTTGTGCAACGAGAGAACCGATCGGCTGGCTTGCACTCTGCGGTATCTGCAATGGAACTTGCGGACATATTGAACTCCTTACGAAAAACAATAAAGACAATTAAATTAGTGAGGCTAATGAGTATGTCCCCATGTCCAGAATAAACGAACTGGGTTTGAGATGTGACGTAGTCAGAAATGAGCTCTAATGTGGACCTAAGAGAATGTTTGTGAACCAACACAGAACTAGAACTGTAAATTATTCTGTAATGGTAGTTACACTCAAGTGGAGATAGCATCTCCAATGGACGCGTCCGGAGTACAATGCTGATGTACCGATGACTACCTAAATGTTGAAAAATTTTGATGTATCTTGCCTATAGTCGCCCTGGTTTTTCTCTCATTTTTTCATCCTCATTTTACCTGAAGCAAATACATTTTAGTATTTATGTTTTATGCTTTACGTAACTTTATAGGATAAACAATGTTCATGTCTTAGTTATTTTGTTCAGGAGCTCGCTTGCTTCTAGATTCTTAGCTTTTCTGGCGATATTATTCTCACACTATTTCTGTAGAATAATTTTGCAAATGATAAACCGATCCTATATCCAATGTGCGCCAAAGACATATATTTGCATGCATCTGTATTATATCCACTGTTTAATAATCAATACTAATTAGCGATATATATGAACTGTTGGCAGTGAAACTGACTCTTTCAACCACTTATTCTGAAACCCTCCATACACATAAACACATGAAAAACTGCATTGTTTATTTCCAGGATTGGCTGTGGCTGATTTAGGGTGCCTAACTACGTTAATATGGACAAATATATGTATAACTCCAGCTTTCAGTGAAGCCGATCTACCATTTGATCCTACGGAAATTCAGTTTCTGACAACGGGAATGCCGCATGTGACTTTCAGTAGAGTGTCTGGCTGGATTACTGCGTTAATAACACTGGAGAGATGTCTGTGTATAACAATACCATTAAAGGTAGCACTATTTCATATGGTATGTATGCGAGCTATTGAGTATGTATGCATGGGAACGTATGGTATGTATGCGAGCTAGTGAGTATGAATGTATGTTATGTTATGTTATGTTATGTTATGTTATGTTATGTTATGTTATGTTATGTTATGTTATGTTATGTTATGTTATGTTCCACCAGGACCATAGGCGGAGCATAGGGCAGAAACCATAGTTGTTCATTTCTGTCTTTGTGTTGCCAGGTCTTTCAATTCTTGCGTGTTGTTTAGGTTCATTGACATGCATTCTCTATTAATGGTTCTTCGTAGAGATTCTCTAAGTCTCTCTCGCCTTCTTACTCCAGATGACACCCAATATAGTGACTGCTGGGGAATTCTTAGGCTGTTCATTCTGAGAACATGACCGATGTATGTCCAACGCATTTGTCTAATGAAGGAAGATATATAGGTTTGTTTGCTTTCCTCTCTTATAGTAGTGTTGTATTTAAAGTCACTCCACTTAACATTCAGAATGTTACGTAGGAATTTGTTTTAAAAAATGTCGTTTTTTATTTGTGGATTTTGTGACTTTCTAACTTTAGCATCCATATGATAGAATAGGAATGATATTGGAGTTCAGCAACCTGAATTGTGGGAATTATGAATGCATGGTAATGTATATAATTTGTTCACGCGGAAATCTTTAATATTTGATAACTTACTCATGTTTTATATGTAAATCGAATGTTGGAAGTTTAGTTTCGTCCTCTTGCTCATCTACTTAGCAGTTCAAATACTAAACAAAAATATAGAATATCATTTACATGTACGATGACAGAGTACGAAAACAGATGCAAGATCTTCGCGTAAATTGGAGGAAGTGTACGTGATATTGACAACGTTATCGTTAGATATTACTCTCTCCTCTGGAGGATGAAACGTATATTCTATATACATATATATGATTTTATTTCTCTATACAACCTCAAATGAAAATATATGTATTTTACTTAATTTTTACTGTGTATATAAATGGTTTTTTCTTTGCATTTCTTGTTACGTATATTTCGTACGTGATCAAATGTACAAATGTCCCTGTCAACAGAGGTGAGGAAGAGAGTTATAACACTGAATCTAACATATGGATGAGAGTCTTGGTCAATACGTGAACAGGATAGTAGCAAAAATGTATTGAACGTATCACATACGTCACGGGGGGAGGAGGGATAATTTATAATATATGAAAGATGCAATCTTTACATGTTTATGTTTTTGGACGCTTTACTGGACATTGTGGCATGAAGAACATATTTACAACGGGCAAGTTAGAATGACATAAATTTCGACAACTTCAGAAAATATTGGAAAGTCTGATATCGTGAAATGGAAAAATGTCAACATCTATCATAATACAAGATACTGACGATAGACAATAGTGGAGATAAATTATGAGTCGACACGACACCTGATGATGACGATATGATAAAATGTGTGTAAGGTATAGCATTTGTTCTAGTGAATATTAATAATTACACATCATTACACAAGAGTTAGATTGTTATATGCTCACTGTCTCAGTTAGATCGTTCGATGTTCAATGTCCTAAAGCAGAAGTCCAGGTTTATCGTCTTATTCGGTTTTAATCATCACAATTTCTGCTTGATTAATACAATGTAGTCCAGATAGTGGTTTCATTGTGTCAAAGTTTACAGCTTAACTGAAATATCTGCGTTTTACATCAGATTTTAGTATTGCCTGTTGGTCACTTTAGTATGGTCTCTATGGTATGGAACAATAAAGTACATTCACCAAACCTTTTTAGTCGCCTTTTACGGCATGTGTGGCAGGTAACAGTGCCGCTATTCTTTACTCTCAATTTGTGCCAACGGCTTAACAAGAGTAAACTTGTATGCGCGATGGGATAGTTCACAGACTAACAAATATCTTTAAAAATATGTATGTCCGTTACCGTTATAGGGAGCCGCATTAACGCAGTGGTTAGCGCACTGACTTCGCATATGAGTGGTCCTGGGTTCATTCCCCAGGATTAATGCGGGAAGTAAAGACTGCTAGGAAGAGGCGATGGCTACCGCCCTCATTTGCAGAACCTCTGAAATGTGAGATCGCTAACATCTCGCACCACCACGGCATTAATAAA
This sequence comes from Meghimatium bilineatum, assembly GCA_034231615.1. NCBI lineage: Eukaryota > Metazoa > Mollusca > Gastropoda > Stylommatophora > Philomycidae > Meghimatium > Meghimatium bilineatum. The sequence goes on from CM067313.1 coordinate 15,212,795, forward strand.
TGCTATGGGTTACTTTACTTTACTTTATGCCCGTTACCACACACATAATAAATGCTAATCATTTATCAACGAATATATTCCTTAGGTCAAAAGTATCGTGACTCCAAGACGAGTATTTGTGGTCATCATTGTCACGTTTGTAGTACTCATATCAAGTGTAGCCCCACTGTATGTGGTTAACAAGCTGGACATGAAGTTCTTTCCCCACAGGAATAAAACACTTCTAGGTCTGGTTGCCACGGATGATAGAGAGAGCGTTGACAAGGTTTCTTTTGCCATCAACAACACTTTCATTCCTTTTGGTGCGTTTATTATCGTTATTGTCTGCACTGTGATACTAGTCATTAATTTACAAAACAAAACAAAATGGAGACAAACATCATCTAACTCGGCGCAATCAGATAATGTTTCAAACCGGAACCAGAAAGTAGCGAAGATGGTTGTAATGATTTCTTCTTTGTTTATCTCATGTTTCATCCCGACCAGTATTGTGTTTATGGCCATGGCACTGGAACCAAAACTGTCTGTCGACGGTGAGTATCAGAATGTGCTTCTTGCTGTCGGTGGATTGTGTCTTCTACTAGAGACCATCAATTCCTCAGTCAACATTTTTATCTACTACCACATGAGCAGTAAATACAGAGAAGCTTTCCAGCAACTGTTCCATTCGGACAAAAAATAATCCGTGAACATTGTACCATCATGAGATACAATTTATCGATGTATCTAGCAAACGTTTGTTGACGTTTACAGCATACGTTTGTTGACGTATCCAGCATACGTTTGTTGACGTATCCAGCATACGATTGATGATGTATCCAGCATACGTTGACGTATCCAGCATAAGTTTGATGATGTATCCAGCATACGTTTGTTGACGTATCCAGCATAAGTTTGATGATGTATCCAGCATACGTTTGTTGACGTATCCAGCATAAGTTTGATGATGTATCCAGCATACGTTTGTTGATGTGTCCAGCTACGTGTGTTGATGTGTCCAGCATTTGTTTGTTGATTACATCATACGTTTCTTGATGTACGAAACATACTTTTCTGGATGTGCTCAGCAGTATTTCCACGGAAGAATGGTGAAGCAATTTGACAAGACATAAAATTGTATTTTATATTATACACACTGACATATTTGAGTTAGTATTCAGTACAGAAGATTGAGCTTGGATAAATACAACGATGTCGAAATAAACCTCTGTATGTAATTATATCAATATATATCTTTTGTTTTTCCTTATGTACTTTTTAGAGAGCTTACATTTTCATGATTATGATACTCCAGCTTTCAATATGTGTGCACTGTTTTTGAGAAGTAATCTCCTATTGAAAGGGGATCTCGTCACAATACACAAGTTATGTTAACTTTACACACAGAGCTGTTATATTTAAGCTCACTGAGCATTTTCCATTATATGATACAAACTGTGTGCCATAAACAAGGTTCAATGTTTTTCTATTCTAATATTGTTTTACTAATATTAGATCTTCAGCTGCGACTTAATAGTATCAACTCAGTTGTACGTGTTTGTGTGTGTGTCTGTGTAAGTAAAGTAAAGCAACCCATATCATGTATTACTGACGTAAGGTTGTGAGATGTTAGCGTTCTCACATTTCAGTGGCTCTGATAATGAGGGCGGTAGTCATCTCCTCTACCTCGCAGTCTTTACTTCCCGGATTTATCTGGTGCCCATTTAAGATTGGGCCGACCCGGGAGCCATAGCGAGCTGAAAAACATTTCCGGCTCAACTGGGGAATGAACCCAGGACCATTCATATGCAAGGCCAATGCGCTAACCATTGCGCTACGAGATCTCCTAATTTTTGTGTGTGTGTTTTTAGCTCGATAATCGAAGTTAATCCATACAAGTTTATGCAACAAGAGATGATATATTTCCAACATCCCAAATATTGCCCGTGGATAAAGTAGTGTTTTCTTAATATTTCTTAAATATTTGTATACTGTTCAAGAAAGAAACGCACCATTATTGTGGTGCTCTTGCAAATCAAATTTCAAATGTGTACTAACATTTTATTTTTCGGAATTTAATGGTTCAACTGCGGCATGAAGAACCTTTCAGACTTTAACAATGAAATGATGTTCATCAAATTTGGTTTGGACTTTTATTCTTTGCGACTCATTGCCTCCGTTTCAGTAAAGTGTATGTTCTTCTCTGGTCTCTATCTGAGAACGACATATCAGTGACATGGATCCGATTAGTCGTTGCATCTGTTGTTGGATGGCTGCCCACTCTTCCCGCTTTGCACAAGAGTCAACTTTCGGAGATTGTCTGGAGTCACTTATCGCTGGCGGAGTCGTCTGTTGAGGTCATCCTATAAATGTTCTATGGGGTTCATGCCTGATGACATGTCTGGCCACGTGCAGTCTTGACGTTGTTATCAGTGAGGAAGTTGGTGGTGGGTTGTGACACATGAAATCGGACGTTATCCTGCAGCAAAAATCCTCCATCGTGCTGCCAAAATTTGAAGGACGCGAGGAAGAATAATTTCAGCGATGCATTGTTCGACATCGAGGCATCCTTCAATGTGCACCAGGTCACTTCTTTCCATAAAGGTGCTCGTCCCTCACATCAGTACACCTTCACCACCATTTGGAGGAGCATCATCAACGCTGTTCTGGGAGTAGCGCTCACGGACTCTACGGTATACTTCTCTCCGTCTATAATATCGCTGGAACACACACAAATGATTCATCACTAAACCAAACTCGTCTACAGTCACTTCCTACGGTCAATTGGCAATGCTGGTTCGCCCACTGCAGCCGAATCTTGTAATGTTGGTCAGTAAGGACAGGACCTTTTTAGGGTATTCAAGCCCAAAGACAATCATCATTCAGCAGGTTCCTTGCCGATTGATCTAACATTCAACTAGCTGATGGCATTGAGTGGACTGTGGAGGACGCAGATGCACATTCATTCCTGAGGTGACGCAGCCGTATTAAGTGATTTTCGGTAGGGATTGTGACTCTGGGTCTTCCAATTCGCAACCGGTGAGCAGGTTAGAATGTTTGTTGAAATCGCCTACAAAGGCGACTAATGGTGCTTCTAATCACATTAACTTGTCTTGCTACTAAACTTTGTGATTTTCCAGTCTCTAAGCATTCGATGATGATGTATTGTTGATCTGTATTGAGATGAAACAAGCTTGCCCATTTATGTTCAACTGAATATATTCCAAGATCATCAATCATTTATAGGCAATCAAGAATATGGTCAGATAGTTGTGTCTTTATTAAGTTTCACGGGATTCTTATCACGGGATTTGCGGTTTTTTTGCCAGAAATGTTATTTTCACTTTGACCTATTACATGGCCTCATGAATTATGAGGTGAGCGTTCCTATCTTGCGCAGCATTCTCTAGAAATCGGATCGACTCACTGTAGATGTTAGTGGTTACGGAATCAACCAAGACGCTGTAACTGCTTCTATATCTATTTTCGTACTTGACGTTGTTTTGGGATAGTCAGCAGATTTCTCATTAAGTTTCTTGCCATTTTGGTACTCCACGCCCATGTGTTCCCGGGCCCGAATGGGAGCAAAGAATAGCAACACTGTTTACCTTCCACGCATGTCGTAAAAGGCGACTAAGGAGGTTATGGGATGGAGTTGGCTGTCCCATCCCATATAGGGTCAGTGACCCAAAGCCATGCTGAAGTCGGATGTGTCAGGCCGGCGCGGATATCGCAGAAATGATGTAAACCACGACACAACGCATTCCTTTCTCTGGACTACATCCTGCTAATCTGCAGGAGTTTGAGAATGAACGCAGAAGAAGAAGAAGAAGGTACTCAACAAATCCTCATCGACATGTATTTGTTTCTCTTACTAGATATCAATCTGTGCGTGTAATTATATCTTGTGACTTTGAGTACTTCTGGAAGACATGCACCTAGCATGCTGGATGAGTTCTTCTATCATTCTCTCTGCATTGATTACAGCACAAACGTGACTCACTCCTCCCTGCTGTGTCAAGACTTTGTATCTCTGTTGTCTTCCACAAATTCGCATCATCTTCCTAATTCTTCCAGACAGCAACATCTGAGCAGGGAGTCCTCTATTTCTGAAGTCCCATGTCTTCTTTGTTCAAATTGCTTTACTTTTGTGATATCTAGAGGTTGGTGAATCCTTGGTGATATCGTAAAAAATAGTCATATCTTATAACGTAAAATATATTCTATTATACGTTTTACATTATATGTTTTTAAATATATCCCAAACGTAAAATATAAACATGTATAACTGATACATCAATTGCTAATATATAATCGTATTTAGTGAAATTGTGGATAATATAACATATTTAAAAAAAATTAACCTAATTTTTGGAGGTAATTGTGAGTGGATTACCAGAATCATCACACTAACATATATGCATGTAAGGAGCATACCTGACCAACAGAGATACATAGTGCTCAATCAGTGTGGACACTAGGATCGAATTATACATAGGGATATTGAAAACATTGTAATTTCCACTATGCTTATATAATGACCCAGAGTACAGCTAGTGGCCTGCCTTCAAACTATTGTTAAACATTTCAAACCTATACACTCTCCTCTTGAATGTGCTGTAACAAGTGGATTCAAGCGATAATCCACGTGAAGCTCTCAGAAAATCCACGTTGTAAACAGATTGTCACATTCGGGATGTGTTATAAAACAACAAGTACAGACAGGGATGTGTTAAAAATGTCGTTAATTCATATACTTAATTGGCTGAAGTACATTATAGTTCTCCGCTGTGACCTTTGTTCTAGTTTCGAGGTGTTACCTGACATTTGTTGTGTGAATTGTCAAGAATACGGATAAGTACTTAGAGTAAGGTTAGGATTCTAATTAATATTTCTAAAGTGTGCGCGCACCTCGCTCCGTGTGTATCGGGCAGAAATACTGATCGCTCACCAAAACTAATAGGAAATTGTAAAAAATGTGTAAATTTGAAAACAAACAGATTATGCATGAGTTTGTCTGTGTCTAGATTTGAACTCATGTGATTGTCGGATGTGACGTCACGGCAGCCATTATTTTGATTGGTGTTACACGGGAATCCATAACCTTGGATAGTTAAAATTGTCAACAGTGTGCTATTTATAGCAGAGCGGAGAACTATTTTGTACTTTTATCACTTAATTTATTTTATCAATACGTTCGTAACTTTATAAAGATGCATTGCAACATTACAACTGATCTGTGACGTTGACATCTATATTCGGCATGTTGTGTTACGTTCGTGAGTTCTTACATTAGTGATATCTGTGAGATATATGTTTTTATGAATATCATATACAACATTTTACTTCATACTGCTGATTTTGCTATATACAATGACATCACAAGACACATGTAAACATATGACAGTTAAAATTATATGCTTACCCAGAATCCTAGGAATATCGCTAAGAGACAGAGTGAGGAATTAGGAAAGTAGAAAAAGATCTGGCACCACTCCAATCGTGGAATATTTTAAGAGACAACATATCAAACAGTTTTGCACACATCAGACATCATACCACAGTAATCTATGCTACACATGTACAGTGGAGGCAGATCTAGAGGCCGACCAGGAAAAAAGATAATCAAAATTCCATAATATACTCAGCACACACGAGGGCCATCCCCAGTCAATCCTTCTACCCGTGACGCTTAAATGCAATAGCGGGTTTAGGGAATAGATAGATAGATTGTTGTTTCTTTTTCACTATTTCTCAAAATGTTTTCGCTATTATTTATGTTTCTTCACGAGTGCTTCACGATAATTTCACTACACTATTTAGTTGCGATTGTTTCCAGTTTCTTCACGAGTGCTTCACGATAATTTCACTACACTATTTAGTTACGATTGTTTCCAGTTTCTTCACGAGTGCTTCACGATAATTTCACTACACTATTTAGTTACGATTGTTTCCAGTTTCTTCACGAGTGCTTCACGATAATTTCACTACACTATTTAGTTACGATTGTTTCCAGTTTCTTCACGAGTGTTTCACGATAATTTCACTATTTAATTGCGATTATTTTATCCATCAATTTAACTAACTTCTTTAGAAATGTAGAGGTGAAGATGTGTGAATTGTGAACAGAGATGGGCTGTGGAAAACGCTAGACAAATTTGACTGCTCGCCCAAATTTTGTCAATATAATGCGACAGTTCCATGGCACCATCATGTCCGTTGTTATTGTCATGGACTGCCATCACCATCCTTTCCTGTAACACATGGAATCAAACATGAATGTGTTCATACTCCGACACTGTTCGGTCTGATGTTTTCTGTCATGCTGACAGATGCATCTATAGCACGTTTCGCCAGTTTTGCCCAAATTTAAAAGCATGTATCTTAGCAAATATCATCATCATCAGGTGCCATGCCGGGTGGCGTAGGCGGTCATGTCTCTCCACAGCTCTCTATCCACAGAATTATGTATCAAAGTCGTTGTTGTTTCTTTTCCGTGCCAGGATGTCAAACTGTCTAATATTTTCTCACGTTGTCGCCCTCTGTCTCTTGTGCCTTGAATCTTGCCTGTTGTGATTATGTTTTCTAAACCTGCCTGTCTCATGAAGTGGCCAAAAAAAGAAGATTGCTGTTTTCTTATATTCTTGATTAAGGTCCGTTTCGCATTTAACTCTTTTAACACCTCTAAATTAGTTTTTCTGGCAGTCCATGGTATTCTCAGCATTCTTCTGTAGAACCACATCTCTGTTGCCTCCAATCTCATACTTTCCAGTTTGTTTATTGTCCAAGACTCGCACCCATATGTTTGTATAGGGGCTATATAGCACTGCAGAACTCTCTTTCTCACCTCTAATGACAAGGTCATATTACACAGTATATTTTTCATTTTTCTGAATGTTGTTTTTGCCTGTCCTATTCTGGAAATATATATCATTTAATTAAAATTGTATGTCTGAATTGAAAATGCTGTAAACCATATTCAATATTTTTTTTCATTGAATTATATTCATTAGTTTTTTGTTCATATTCCACTTATATGCGATATAGTTTAAAATTGCACTTGTCACCACACATCTCACATACACAAATTAGGGTGTTTACAATTAATTATATGACGTCATTTACACATGATTTATTTATCACGTATTTAGCATTACTTAAACGTGCAATGTGTCAGTTTTGTACTCTCGAACACAGACATATGCTGTTTAAAAGTGTATCCGTTGTAATGTCTGAAGATGTAAAACTTCATTTTTCGAGACACAATAATTATTATTTCGACAAAGATCAAAGTATTTCATTGATGCACAAAAAAAACTGGACATGATGCACAATGATAAATTATAAATTTATTAGGTCTAATATAAAAAAAAAACATCTTATGGAAAAATGGCATTAATACATTAGACAGTTACTCAGATAATTACATTTGTTTGAGGCCAAAGCTAGTGAGACTCGCTATAGATCACGTGACGTAAAACAAAAGTAAAAAACAAATACAGAATCATTGGTAAACTTTTAATTCTACGGAGTTTTCAAGAAAGAACTAAAGTGCGAGACACAATTGTCAGGCAATTTCTCTATGCAGATGAATGGAGACAATATGCAAGTCATCCTAAACCAATTTGCTGGAACATGCAACACATTTTGATTTTTCAGTCAATACAAAGAAAATAGAGCTCATGTTTCCACACACACCAAACAAACAACACTTAAATCCATATCTAATGATTAAAGAAGAAATGCTTCGTACAGTCATTAGTGTCATTTATCTGGGAAGCACTGTCGTACAAGATCTAAACATCGACACTGAGGTAAATAATAGAACAGCAAAGTTTGTTCCAAGTAAGGAAGACTGCCCCCAAAAAAACACACACACACATAAACTTATGGGATAGAAAAGAAATAATAACTGCTATCAAAGACATAGTTTACCAGGCAGCAGAATATCCTACAACCCTTGATGTTGTCGTGATTATCCATTGTTGTATTTCAGTGAGCAAAAGGATTAGCTAGTGGTGCAACGTCATGCGTGAGAACAAATAGGACAAGGACAAGTCAATTTTTTGAACACGGACGATGACTTCAAGAAATGATTCACATTTCATAGAAAACAAAGTGATTCACCATGAAAATATAACGGTTAACGAGTTTGAAATTGATCATGAAAAGTATTGATTGTAGGCGCATCCGAGGCAATGAAATCAATCATATTCATCGTGTTCTTCTCATAGTCCATGCGTGAAGTATTTGTTTGTCAAGCCTGTACACGGCTTCCTGTTTTCATCCACATATAGAGGCAGTAATGTATGCATTTCTATGTATCTACAAAACCGTCTATTGTCTAGTGTCTATCCCAAGGTGGTGCTGTTGTCGTAGCTTCCAGACTTGCCGTTGAGAGTAGGGTTTCGTGAAAGAGATGTAGTCTACATTCCAGAGCAAGATGTATTGCTCTATTTCAGATGTAGTCGTATTTTTTCAGGATGATATTGATGTTGTCTATCCATCTTTTCCTCCGTCTAACCTTGACTTTATACCACAATTCCATCTTGCTTAAAGCTATTATGGGGAGTTGATAGCTCATCCTCATAAGGTGTTCAAACTATTTTATCTGTTGTTTATATATTCAATTCATCATGTTATGCATATTATATTTTAGATATTCGCATTTGGTCGAGTTGGATGACTCCGATAGCCTTCCTTATACATTTCAGTTATGTCATTATATTTACCTACGACTGTATGTACTTCTAAGTATCCACAAGACAGTAGTACTGCATGTGTGAATATTACAATCATTACTTTTGACATGTATGTAACAATATCTTCTCTAAATTGAATGGTATATTTTAGACATAAAAGGTGATATCTTACATAGTATGAGCAATTGCAATAATTCTAAGTTTCAAATCCCATGTCCTGCATGATTTTTTCCATAATTACTCTTCTTGAGGTCACAAAACACGAACTTTATATTATATGTATTTATTTGTTACACTGATATCAATCTCTCACTAATAATATAGGATATCATACTTGACATTTATAGAGTAGAAACGTATATTCTAGTATACTATATATATATATATATATATATATATATATATATATATATATATATATAACCCTGTGTTGTGTAATTTAATATTTTAATAAGTAAATTATGATTATTATTATGTTGTTTTTGCAGATCGTTACACATTGATGACTTATAGAAATTGATCGATCATGACTTAGTTTCAGAACTATTATTACGTTGTCATCCAGAGCTACAGTCAGCATTTAGTAAAATCCAGAATATACGTTATCTATAAAACAAGTTAATTCTTTTAAAATCAGCCTATGTAATTGTTGTTTAATTATACTTTATTTCAATACGTTGGACATATGATACAGCTGAATACTTTGTTATTTTTTTATACTTTAGGAAACATGTTTCCAAAAACATTCTAATTAAATTGATACGTTGATATTGTTAAGAGTCATGAAAACTAGACATTGTAATATGAACAGTAATCATGTCCAAGCTGATTTCAAATTTCAGTAAGGCAGGATTAACATTAGAATGTCAGGATACTGTTTGTGCAGAAACTGATTCGCATAGCTCGGTCAGTGATGAAGTAGCATTGGTAGTACAGTGGATAACGTTTTCTCTGCTGTGTCAAGCAGTTGATGTATTTGGTGTGGTATCAAACATCGTCAACATTATTTGCTTCGTTAAGCAGGGATTTAAAGATCCAGTAAATGTTAGCTTTTTTGGTAAGAGTTTCATATTTGTTCTTCTTCACCATTTTGTTAGTTTTCTAACAGCCTGCAATTAACAATCATACTATATAATCACATATTGGTTTTACCGGACCTCGGCATCCTGATTTGTAGGGAGTCTTAATCCTGACGGGAATTGAACCGTATCAGTTCTAGCGGCACCTACTTCCCTTGCAACTCAAGTAAGCAGGTTTTTCGTACATGACCATCCACATCCCCCCCGCCCTACTTCCCTCAACAAAAATGCTATCTCATCAGCAACATTCAACCTGTGCACTCAAGTTACTGAGAACGAACCAATCGAGACAAGTACTATTGCAGCAACAATGAACATGTACATGTATTTAAGTATCCACAGAGCCACAATATTGAACATCCGTATTCATATACAAGGATTGATGTTTCTTTTCCTGAGTATACTTAAATACTAGAACTGATCAGGTTCAATTCCAGTCAAACTTACGATTTCTCATTCCATTTATCCTACTTTAATTTATTTGTCTTTCTAGTGAACTCGTTCATAATGTATTGCCTGTCTCATATTTCTTTCCTACGTACATCTGTGATTAGTTCTTGCTCTAAATACATACATATATCATACGCTGACTTAGAATCAATTTGATCTTGTTTTTTCCCCATCTAGGTCTTGCAATCGCTGACATAGGCTGTGTAACAACGTTAATTGTGTCCAACATTTGCTTTACTCCAGCTGTTGCAGCAGCAGATTTGCCTTTCGAACCTACGGAATTTCAATTTCTAACAAGTGGCATAACACACACGACGTTTACACGAATAACTTGCTGGATAACAGCCTTGATTACTTGTGAGAGATGCCTCTGTATAATTGCCCCAATTAAGGTTTGTAGATAATGGAGTGTCTAAGATACATACATTTACACAAGAAGACAACAGATTAAGTAGTATTTACATACTTCCAGACTACCATCAGATAGTGCCCCTCACAAAGTATACAGAGTGTACTATACAGAGACGATGAATAGAAAGACATCGACATACCAACGCAGAAGATGGATTACAGAAATAAAATAATCAATGAAAACAAATATTTATGAAGTATACACAAAAGCCATCTCCAGGGAACTCTTCTAACCCTGACAGTTCAAGTCTTAAAGGGGTATACTGTGAAAGAAAGAAGAGATACCTGCTACGTAGAAGTAAAATATTTGCTATATTGAAAATTAAAACGGGCATAGTGTATTTTTCCTGTATGTGAGTTACATGGAGTATTCGAGAGTTTTTAAAAATAAAATAGTACTATTTGCTATATATCTAGCATTGATTTGTATCTATAACCGTGTCTCATTAATCACATACATGTGGCCTCAAGGTAATCATCTAATGTGATATTTGATGACTGTTTCGGTGAATTTCACTTGCCGTTTTGTGCATACTTTGTTGAATATCAGGGATACCAAATGATGTTTCTTAAATGGTGTATTCGTTGTTTGCTCAAAACTCCAAGCGGGTAGCTCATCCACGCTGAATCATGTACTACAAGAATGCTGGTTAATAACATTATCGGTGCGAAATATATTCTGAAAACTATAGTAGAAGAAATGTTCTACCACAAATGAATTCTAACAATAGGAAGCGCCGCTTTTCGTCGTTTTACTTTGCAAAACGTGCATGTATTATTTTATTGAAATGCTCAAACCGAGATGCCAGTCGTTGAGGATATGATGCAATTTAGGTAACTGCTTTCTCATAGTATAACGGTTCCTATTGTTGTACATAACTAACAGTGGCGTAGCGTTAATAGAAGCCAAAATGTCCACCGACCCTTGTAAATAACACAAGTATCCCACACAAATTAATATATATTTACTATAATGATTAAAGAAAAATTGTCTCTATTTTATCTCTTATTTCACAGCTATCAGCCCTTGAGAAACACAATAAATAAGTTAAGTATCCATCCTTGCACTTTGAAAACAAAAGCCTTTGGCATCAATACAAAACTATTTATCTGGAAATAATACATTGAAAGTTTGACGCTAAGATTCTTTGGAGTCAAAAACAACATTTATGATAATAGAAAGAAAATAAAAGCCCTATAATGCCTGGTAATGCAGAAGCTGGAAAACACGGTGATCTATAAATATCTACCGTACTCACTTATAGAACTCTGGCTTCAGACCAATCAAAAAATAATTTATGATAAATAGTTTTTAAGGGAAATAAAATAATTTAAGATAATGAACGTTTACCAACATTTCATTTTGTCTTGAAGTAGAAAGTATAGCCATTGGAGTCTACTGCTGTCATTTGCGGGGCATGGCAGGCTGGTGTCATATGAAGTAATAATATTGTATTTTGATTGTTTGTAACTATTACTTTGTCGATGTAAAAAAAACATGTTGGCTATAGTTCGAGAAGACGGGCCACAAATATATCCAGAATTTCGTTTCCTTTTTGAACGAAAGTGTACGAACAGCACCAGAAAACTGCAAAGTTGTAGAAAATTACTAGAACCACAGGTACTAAGATGGGCATAGCACCAGTATTCCTGAGAGTCTTCCATTAGATTGTCTAACGTCACACTCGGTAACTCGGAGATTCACTGACGCCCTAGAGAACGAAGTCCTCTAGCAATCTATTTCTCCTTCAAAGACGGGCGAATCTTGTTCTGCTGTCACTATTCAACTCTGTCACATATCTACGCCCATCGTTCTCTTCTTATTGTTGTAGAAACATATTGCTATGTTTGATATATCTTCTCTTACTTGCATAATTGTGATAGATTACAAGAGTATATACGGTGTGTTTCTGTTAAAAAAACAACAACTAGTAAGTATTGTATATAGGGAAGTTAAAATGCGTTTCTATGGTGACTGAAACAAAATGAGGGAGGGGGTGTGTGGAGAGCTACCTACATACTAATAAAAAGGCCTCACGGTGTCCCCTCACTAAAAACTCACTCTACGTTACTGATAATTAAAGAGTCATCAATAAATTTATTAGAAGAGATGGAGAGATACAAATCTGGATAGACATAGAGGAACGATCCGGGCATTCGTTTTCTACATTCATCTGAATGTGGCCGAGGACAAAGATGTTCGGGATACCCATTCTGCTGATATCTATAATATCAACATCCTTAATGTACATATCGCGATGTCTGCTACGCAAAATTGCCTTTATTTCCACATCCCATAGAAAACCTCTCTGCACTCATTCATTGGAAAACATGCAGTAACGAAAGTTGTATCTATACTATCACACCTCTCTACAAACCTGACATGTCATGGGTATTATTCGTATTACTAAATCTATAGGTGTGCAGTGAGGGAATATCATCAATGTCGATTCCGTAAAACTGACAGCATTAGGTAATAATATCGGCATAGCAAAATAACATATTATAAGTCAGTACATCGACCCTATTCGTGTTTCCGGACACGGTCAGTAGACACAGAGTACTAACATTGACATCTTAAATGGATGATGTGTTGAATTATTTTGAACATGAAGTTTGTCTACGCATTCCAATGTTCTCCGTTGTGATAAAGTCTGCTGAAGACATATGTGTACTTCTGGAAGGCAATCAACAATTATGTTTACAGCACGCCTCGAGACTACATGCCAATCATGGCTATGTTTATCCGCAGTAAAATATTGACCAACATTTAGTTGTGAATCCCACAACCAAATTTACTAATAGTAAATAGTAAACTGCAGTAAACGCTCTAGAAAACGTATAACTAAACAAAAATGATAGGCATACCCATGCGAAAGTGAAAGTAAATCTTTACTAATTGGCATTATGAATAACAAACTGGTTCTTGCACTATCAGCCGCATCATTATCACCTACATCCTGCGCTATAACACACTTTTATATATCGTATATAGTACTCACAAATAGTATTCAAATCTGGAATTAGTTCTCATGTGTCATGGTGATTTATTCATATGGCCCAGTGGTAAAATCCACCATTAGACATTCCAACAAAGCCCGTAGACAAGACGGTGATAAGGGTTATCAAACATCTCGTCCAATCACAACAGAACACGACATTTAGTACTAGGAATGTAAACAATACGTATGTTAACCTCTCACACTTAGCTATTATTCACACACAAAAAAAAGTAATCACATTTCTTAAAAGAAATGAGGAAGTGTCAACAAAAACAGGCAAACGAACCGTTATACTTGGGTTGGTTACTATTTTACCGTCGTTTCTGAGTGGAACTGTTTTTTTTTTTAAAAACCTGTGTTTTACGTAAGTACAATTGTTGTTACGTATCACACAGATACCTTTTATTGATTGCAATTTCCATATTTCCGTTCGATACGTTTGTGTGTTGTGATAATGTCCATCGTCGTCTTTTGATGTTTTGTGCATATCTTGATAAGGACCTTTTGGGTGAAACTTTGAGCATGTTTTTGTATTGTAATTTGTATGTTTTCTTGTGTGCACATTACCTACTAGTGTTAGTGATTGTCAGTCGTGTTTGAGTGGAACTGTTATAAAAACCTGTGTTTTACGTAAGCACTTGGGTAAAAGCCCTACTCACTGAAATTCTATATAGTCCTGTTCCTGGCTATCCGTTTATATATGAATACATATATATCTATATGTATATATGCATACATATACACATACATACATACATACATACATATCTATTTAAAATAACAGGTCACCCAAGGAAAAATATTTTTAACTCTCCATATACAATTGTTATTCGTTCTTTTTAAATATCATATATATATATATAATCAAATAATAGCCTATATCATTTATGAATAAGCCTTTTGAAATTAAAGACAAACCATTTATTGAATATAGTGAATATAGTTGCACAATATGGTGTGCTGACAATATCTGCCTGTGTTATGTGACCTTTACAGAACGTTGTCCTGACTCTGCCACTCTGTAAAAGCTATCAGTTCTGTGCAAGGAGTCTAACCTCTGCCAGTGTCATATTATGAGGGTCTTCAATTTTTGGTGTCAATCGAAGTCTTGGTCATCCGCTTGTCCTTTTTCCTGAAATTTCCACCTCAATAATTTCTAAGCCAATGTGTCTTTTTAAACGTCAACAATATGGTCATCATTATCATCAGGTGCCATGCCGGCTGGCATACGCGGTCATGGCTCCCCGTAGTTCTCTGTCCAAAGTATTATGTATCAAGGTCATTGTTGTTTCCTTTACGTGTTAGGCTGTCAAACTGTCTAGTATTTTCTCACGCTGTCGCCCTCTGTCTCTGTTACCTTCAATTTCACCTGTTGTGGCTATGTTCTCTAAACATGCCTGTCTTTTGCAGTGGCCAAAAAAAAGAAAATTGCCTTTTTCTTATATTGTTGCTTAAGGTCCGTTTCGCATTTGACTCTTTCAACACCTCCACATTAGTTTTTCTGGCAGTCCATGGTATTCTCAGCATTCTTCTGTAGAACCACATCTCTGTTGCCTCTAATTTCCCACTTTCCAGTTCGTTTATTGTCCACTACTCGCACCCATATGTTAGTATATGGGATATATATCACTGCAAAACTCACTTTCTGTCCTCTACTGACAAGGTCTTATTACACAGTTTATTTTTCATTTTTCTGAAAGTTGTTATGTTAGCTTGCGTTTATTGATAGTTTTTAGGAGTCATTCTACATCTACATTTAAATCTGTGCTATCTGATTAATACCAATATAATCTCACATAAACATATGTAAACTATTGTAAGGTATCTTTTTAAGTATTCTTATTGTGGGATTAGGAAACTAGATCAAAGCACACGTTTTTTTCATACTTCGTTTTCTGAGTTCATTCTCAATATCCTGTTGATTAGCAAGATTTAGTCCCGAGAACGAAATGTGTTGTGTTATAGGTTACAGATTTGTTGCGACAGCTGCGCCTTTCTGCTTGAAACATTCGAATTCATCATTGGTTTTAGATTGCTTGACTCTTCATTGGAGAGACAGCGAACTTCACCCCCAAAACCTTCTTAATCAACTATAACGATGTGAATGAGAGATAACTGTCTCGCTGTTATTTGTATTCTTTTGGGCAAATGAAACCCAGGGCGTTGAACACTTTCAGAAATGCACCACTTTCGCTACAGCAACCATCCCTTGAGTATGCATGCTGAAAATCCTTCTCAGATGTTGATCATATGATCTTCGTATATTTCCAAAGAAGACATACAATTTAACCTCTGACCTTCGGCATTTCTATAATTATATCATTATCACCATTACCCTCACATTCTTCTCTCTCTTCAGCAGATCCATGAGTTATTGCAGAAGTACACGAATCAATGCTTTCAATAATGAAATGAAAACTAGAATACCTTGAAAATGTATGCTGACAAATGTATGTATTCTTTGGAAGGGCAAACATAGATATGGAAAGACAACATAAAGGAATGGACAGGACAATATTTTTCTCACACGTCCGTATTGTTGAAGATAGAAATCGGTGGATGACTCTGTGTGCTGTAACATCCAATATGGTTACCCCTACACCACTGATCGGTGACGAGTTTATAAATTATAGATAGTAGATTCATGAAATAACAGTCACTTATTTTAATTTTGTGAATGTTTCCACACAATCGAAAAGTATTTTTAACTAAACCATATATATTTTCTATACTTTTAGGTCAAAGGAATTGTGACATCTAAAAGAGTGGCCATCATCATTATCTGTATCTTCTCCGTCGTAATAGTCAATATGACACCTTTTTACGTTGTCAACAGACTAGGCAGAAAATTCTATCCATATAAAAACAAAACACTAATCGGTATAATTTCTACAGAAAACCAGGAAAACGTTCAGAAAGTTTTCTATCTGATCAACAGTGTCTGTGTTCCTTTTGTGGCATTTGCTATCATAATTGCTTCTACAATAAGTTTGGTGAATACTCTGAGAAGTAAAACCAAATGGAGGAACAAGTCGTCCATATCTTCTCAAGCTGATAATATCTCTATGCGCAATCAAAAAGTAACAAAGATGGCCTTAATGATATCCATACTTTTTATAACTTGTTTCACTCCAGTTTGTGTCTTATTTATTGCAATGTCACTCGAACCAGAATTATCTCTTGTTGGGAAGCATAGAAACACTCTGTTAATATCCGGAGGATTTGGTGCGCTCATTGAATCTATCAATTCTTCTGTAAATATATTTATTTATTACCACATGAGTAGTAGATTCAGAGCAACGTTATTACAGCTGTTTGGTAGAAATGTTAAAATATAGCTGATCTATGATAGAGTTTTGTCCTACATCGGGCATGTCCTACGCGCAGACACCAATAGAATACACCACCAATCTCTTGAATGGATTGATACAGGCAAAAGAACAAGGGGTAGACCAAAAGAAACACTCAGAAGAACAATACTTAGAGAAAGTAAAGCAACCAATATTCATACTATTCAAGAACTGCACAGAATAGCTTTGAACAGACATAATTGGAGAGATCTGACCTCTGCCTTATGCGATAACTTCAGCGCAAAAGGAAAATGAATGAATAAAAATGATAGAGTTTACATTTTACGCATTATGAGCGCTGTCAGTGGGTGTTGTGTAATATTGATGACATGATTGCATACATGATGTTGAATATCCAATCGCCTACGTCCAGGATGTTAGCGAGAAAAAGAGTGTAAACGATCTAGTACATTAGACCCTTATATTCTTCTTTCCAATACAATTCAGATTTGAAAACGGCGTGTAATACGAGCATTACTTATACATAGATTGCTCTGTAATCTGAATTACTCAAGATACTGCTGAGGATGTCACCGTTAGATTAATCTTCACCACTGCATTGTTACCGCTGTAGAGTTACAGGAAGGTATCTAGCAGCTTGTGTGATAAATACTGTATACATTCGATATAGTAGAACTCATCAGAGTAATATTTACCAATGCCGAATTTGGGCGTACTGGATGATTGTTACGAACGAAACTGCTGGACCGTGACCGACGTCAGTAAAACATTCAGTACATAAAGTAAACCACACTTCATTCGTTACAGTTTTGATGATTGTTGTGTTTTTCGTTGGTCACTAATTATATACTTCTATTCGCATGGCCCACCAACGAAAATCACAGAAATAATCAAAATCAGCCTTTCATGTTTACTTTTTAGTACACATGTCGCTAGTATTGTCCCATCATGACTGGAGAATTGATATCCGTTCTTTGTATTGTAAAATAACCTGTACTCCCTTCGCTCAAGGCTTCTTCCTCCAGAAACCCCCTGATGTCGAACTACGTGTCGCGTGCAGTTATACCTGCCAATTGGGTCAATGCTCATGAAGGGTAAATGCTTCACAGTAGGCACACTTTATGTTTATTGGTATACACAATGTTGTTACTACAAAATCGTTAAAGCAACTGGAATGATCAATTCGTGAGTTACTTGCGCCAGCACATAACACGTACATACCTTCAAGTCCAGGTAAAATACGGCTAGGAGTACCTACATTTTAATGACACAATTATCTACATTATTTAACAAAATAAAATATCAATAAACACGCATTATGCAGTCTTTAAAAAAGATTAAATAGTATCTTGGTCTTCTTTTGGAACCATTAATTTGCACGCTAACGCTATAGCGCCCGCCCGGCCCCACGGCCCATATTAGTGAACATTAGCGGAAGGAGGACGCAGCTCTAAATGAGTAGCACGCAGATCGATGTATTATTCGGCACCCGAGAAAGGGATTTTTAAATCTGAGTTTATTGTTGTGATGAAAGGAGAATGAAACTGCCTATAATATTTAAAAAAATGGAATGTAGATTCCTCTCCCCGTATTGAAGCCGACTCCAAGTAATCTAATGTTGGTTGACTTGAACCTAGGACTCTCATGTTCATTGACTTGAACCACCCAGGAACCCGATGTTGGTTGATTTGAACTCAGGAATTTGATGCCAGCTGACTTGCACCTAATAATCTGAAGTAGCTTGACTTGCACCTAGGGATCTAATATTGGTTGAATTGTACCCATGAGTCTGATATTGATCAACTTGCACCTAGTGATCTAATATTGGTTGAATTGCACCCATGAATCTGATATTGATCAACTTGCACCTAGTGTTATAATATTGGTTGAATTGCACCCATGAATCTGATATTGATCAACTTGCACCTAGTCATCTAATATTGGTTAAATTGTACCCATGAATCTGATATTGATCAACTTGCACCTAGTGTTCTAATATTGGTTGAATTGTACCCATGAATCTGATATTGATCAACTTGCACCTAGTGATCTAATATTGGTTGAATTGTACCCATGAATCTGATATTGATCAACTTGCACCTAGTGATCTAATATTGGTTGAATTGTACCCATGAATCATCTGATATTGATCAACTTGTACCTAGGAATAACGAATTCAATTGTAAATCATCTTAGAGTACACTTCACTGCTACGCTGCGTCTAATTTCTTAGCATCATACCTCAGCGAAGGACAACCTGTCAGTCGTTGTATGTCCTCAATACTGGGTCATGAACCAGTCTCCATACAACCCTAACTTGCCATTGCGTACACGTGGAAATCTAGCATTTCATATCAACAACGTTTGGCAGGAATACGGTGGACAGGAATCTTCACGAAAAGCATCATAGAACAGTCTAGAAAAGTGCACGACCTGGACAAGAGACTGAGGATGTCGGAAAGCTTTTGCAGCCAGTCGTGGTGACGAAGACGACACCTACTGGTAATGTTGAGCCACTAACGAATATTTACTACACTAAAATGGTTCCGTTCAATCATTATCATTACTATAGAGGTCTACGATCACCCTTCCCTATCTTCTCTAAGATGCCGTTTTTGTGTGTTTTGTTTGTCTAGTGCGTATTTCGCCTCATTCGTTTAAAGCACGATTATTGAAACAATATCAAATGCACGTTCATGTAGTTTAGTTACCTGGCAGTAAATGTCATGCCATCATTCCCTTTCTGTGTCTGAATTCACATTACTTTCAGCGATGAAACGTGCTTCTGATAGTGATGAGAGTTTATTTAACAAAACTATATCAATGGCATCCTACCTGGGATAGTTAGCAGAAATGTTACTATGAAAATAGTAACAACTATCAAAATAATCAAAACAATGCAGAAATAATTTTTTTTGAATAAGCTAAAATAAACGAAAATAACAAAAGCGTGGTAAAAAAATATTTTACATAAAACCAAAGTTTTGTTAATTTCGTGTGTTTTCATTTCTTGAAAAAGATCCCGTTTGGACCGTACCGCGGAAATAGACATTGTGATTGTGTTGTTATTTCATTTCTGCATTGCGTTGCTTATTTTGATAGTATCTTAGTAACATTATTAACTTTGTATAGTCTGCTGTTGTCGCTGAAAATAACACCAAAATTGCATTATTCAACATAATCAACATAACTTCACAATGCTACTGAAAAGTTTGTAATATACTGTAAGAAGTTTTCAAGAGTGGATTGGCTTATATATTCAACGAAATCTTTTATCAGAACATAGTGTGTTTTCGATTATAGTATTTAACCCACCTTTACCCTATGAAGGTTACACTGACAGATTTAAGTTAAGAACTAGACGTACCCATGTTACAGCAATCGTTCTGGAAGACCAATGTGATCACCTTTGACAACTACAGCAGTGTGGGATCTACAACTCTCATCAACGAAGCTTCCTTATTTATCTGTGATACCAACCATAATGGACAGAATCGTATTTCGTATACCAAACTGAAGACCTAGAACATAACTTGCCTTAATCCTCGACTCTACAACAAGAAGATTGATGTGTAGCCACGAGATATAACAGATAACATTCTACGTGTGTTTCATTTAACCTGAACGTGCGGAAGTCCAATCTTTGGACAAGAAACAATGTACACAAGTGCGTGAGCATATGTATTTATTCAGGGGTTCACTAGTTACCCGCCTGTGCAAGAGGTTGACAAAGGTAACTGGTATCTGCATAGGTCAGTAGTATATATATATATATTACCATGTTTGGACAAGATTATCATTAATGTGTTTATGTATGAACTAAATGCTAATGCCAATATACACATACTGCTGTTGCGAGTTCTAGATAATAAACAACGACGATTTGCCTGAAAAGTCAGGAGGTAGACTCTGTTCTTCGTATAACAACTGTGTACTGTTATTGTTTGTCTTTATTAGAGTGTCTGATAACACAACCTTTTGTATGAAGTACTGATATAATATTCTTCTTAGATACGATCACGGGCCATTCAGTTGAGAAGTTTACAAGAGTTATTAGTTCTTCTCCTTCTTATAAACGTTGACTTATAATTACTTAGAATCGGGTTGTCATTCTGTGACTCTGGTTATTCTTATACATTCACTGTCTATATCTACTTGGTTATAAAACGGTCGTTACATCAAATGGACTATTAATTAATCAATCAATGTATGAACTATTGGTTACACTACCAATGTCAAAGGTAGACACTAACAATAATATCCAAAAGAAAATTCGCAAGAAATAAGTTTTCTGCTTAGATTTCACTGAGTAAAAATAAGAGAAGGAATCAGAAATGGAAACATCTGATAACTAACAAACACAATGTCAGTCTTCGATTACATCAGAAAACAAGATTAAGTGGATTTCACATACTTCCAGACTACCATCAGATTACGGATCAACGGATTATTACAACGCAATTATTTACATTACATACTGCGGACCAAAACGACCTAGATGTCAGGAGGAGGAATGTCACCACGTTATCTGGTCTATGTATGCAGGTTGATTGGAAATAGAGCATACACATTAATGCAGACACCGACGAGATCACTCTTAAATAGTATCGTAACACATCCCGAGACTCTGACGGTATACGATAGGAGGAATTTATCATCTTTAAGTAGAGTGACATAAACGACCTGGTTCGTGAGTTAAACAAAATCTTCAAGAACGGTACTATCAATTAAGAATGGATGCACAGCTACCTATTGCCACTAAAGAAGCTCAATAAAAACGACACTCATATCAATGGATACCGATACATGACACCAGGGGCAAACTAATTGACACGATTGTTGCACAACACCTCGTTCGAGACCTGAAAGAGAGCCGTCATTTTTCGGTGACTTTCGGAGGCTACAGAAGTCAGAAAGAAACATGGTGCGCAGCGCGAATTGCTTGACCTCTTGTGCAGATAGCGAATTGCTTGAGCTCTTATGCACATAGCGAATTGCTTGACCTCCTGTGCACATAGCGAATTGTTTGACTTCGTGTACACATAGCGAATTGCTTGACCTCCTGTGCACATAGCGAATTGTTTGACTTCGTGTACACATAGCGAATTGCTTGACCTCTTGTGTACATAGCGAATTGCTTAACCTCTTGTGTACATAGCGAATTGCTTGAACTCTTGTGCACATGGCGAATTGCTTGATTTCTTGTCCACATAGGGAAAAGCTTGCCCACCTTCTGCACATAGTGAATTGCTTTACTTCTTGAAATTAAATTATACCATATTCATCATGTTTTTCCCATAGTCTAAGAGTCAAATATTTGTGTTTGCTTGTCTTGTCACGGACTCCTATATTAATCCACACATAAAGACAGTACTATATGTATTTCTAAGTCTCTACAAGACAGTACTACTCTATGTACCTCTAGGTTTCTACAAGACAATATTACTGTATGTACGTCTAAGTATATATAAGACATTAGTACAGTATATTGTCTAGATGGCTATTTTGTCGTAACTTACAAACCTGTCGTTGAGTGTATAGCGTATAGGTTTGTGGAGAAGATATAGTCTGCGTTTTAGTTCCAGATGTGCTGCTCTGGTTGAGCTGTAGTCAGATTTATTCAGGATGGTCTTGATGTTGTCTATCTATCTTTTCCTAGGTTTGTCATTGGCTCTGTATCCCGCTTCCATCTTGTTATAAGTTCTTATGGGAAATTGATAGTTCATCATATAAGATGTCCAAACCATTGCCTCTGTTGTTTCTGTATATATTCGATGCATGATACTATACGTATTATATTTCTGATATACCCATTTTGTCGAATCATATGACTACAATAGCCTTCCTTAGAAAGTCCAGTTATGTCATTTCTTTAAGTAGCATTATATGTACTTTTAAATATCTGCAAGACAGTAGTAATGTATGTGTGCATATTGCAATGATTTCTTTGTGACATATATGTAACAATCTTTTCTCTAAACTCAATGGTATTATATTTTAGACATAAATGGTTATATCTTACATATTACGAACAATTGCAATAATTATATTTTTTAAATCCCCTTTCTTGCATGATGTTGTCATTAATTATGCTTCTTGAGGTCACAAACCACTACATTGTTATTATATGTATTTATTTATTACACTGATTATCATTATCTCGCTAATAATACAGGATATCATACTTGATGTATATAGAGTAGAAAAATATATTCTAGTATACTAACGATATATATATATATATAATGTTTGGTTAGTAATTTAATATATTAATAAATAGAATATGAACATTATTACGTTGCTTTTATATATCATTACACATTGATGATTTATAGACATTGATTTACAGTGACTACGTTTCAGAACTATTATTACAGTGTCACCCAGAGTTACAGTCAATTTATAGTAATTTTCAGAATAAACGTTATCTATAAAAGAAGTTTAGCTATTTTTAAAATGAGCTTATTTAACTGTTGTTTGATTATATTTTGTTTAATACGTTAAATATATGATATAATTGAATACTTTATTTTTATGTAAGTAGTAGGTACATATTTCCAAGAAAAATCCTAATGAAATTGATACGTTGATATCTTTAAAAGCGATGATAACTGGACATTGTAACACGAACAGCAGTCATGCCCAAACTGATTGCAAATTTCAGTAAGGCAGGATTAACATTAGAATGTCAGAATACTGTTTGTGCAGAAACTGATTCGTATATCTCGGTCAGTGATGAAGTAGCATTGGTAGTACAGTGGATAACATTTTCTCTGCTGTGTCAAGCAGTTGATGTATTTGGCGTGGTATCAAACATCGTCAACATTATTTGCTTCGTTAAACAAGGATTTAAAGATCCAGTTAATGTTAGCTTTTTTGGTAAGAGTTTCATATTTGTTTATATATAGCATTTTGGTGTCATCTAACAGCCTGCAAATAACAATCACCCAACACAATCACGGATTGGCTGTACAGGACATCAGACTCTTGCTTTAAAAAAAAAGTATCCTGCTTTACAAAATGTCCTATCGCAGACCGGAAATGAACCAGACCCGTTCTAGCGGAACCGAATGTCATTGCAACTCAAGTAAGCAGATTTTTCGTACTTGAATAACCACATCTCCCCCCCTCCACACCTTCCCTCTCCCCCCCCCCCCAACAAAAAAAATGTGATCTCATCAAGACATTCAACCTGTGTACTCAAACTACTGAGAACGTAACTGCTCTCCTCCTTATTATAACCCTATTTATCTCCATGTAAGATTTGTTTTACTGTGGTCGTTTGTTTGTCTTGATTAAGGCTTTTTAGTAGAAACGTCGTCTGTCCCTGTAACTCGTTGCTAGGTTGTTTTATGGATTTTTTTTGTTAACACATCTACCTATTTTTATTTACCATGACATTTGCCCTGTGTTACTCCATCCTTCTTCCTGTTTAGTGTTGTTACCCTACACTGGAACACTTATCCTTTGAGAACGAACCAATTGACACACGTACTATTGCAACAACAACCAACATACAGTATACATATTGAACTATCCGCAGGGCCACAAACATAGAACACCCTTATTCGTATACAATGATCGGTGTTTGTGTTACAGAGTATACTTAAATACTAAAAAAGACCTGGTTCAAATCCCGTCAGCCGTAACATTTCTTTTACATTTGTCCTCGTTCTTCCACTTGAATTTACTTGTCTTCCTAGTGAACTTGTATATAATGTATTGTCTGTCCTATATTTCTTTCCTACGTAACTCTGTGATTAGATCTTGTTCTAAATACATGCAAATATAATACACTGACGTAGAATCAATTTAGTCTTTGTTTCTGTTTTCATCTAGGTCTTGCAATCGCTGACATAGGCTGTGTAGCAACGTTAATTGTGTCCAACATTTGCTTTACTCCAGCTGTTATAGCTGCAGATTTGCCTTTCGAACCTACGGAATTTCAATTTCTAACAAGTGGCATGACACACACGACGTTTACACGAATAACTAGCTGGATAACAGCCTTGATTACTTGTGAGAGATGCCTCTGTATAATCGCACCAATTAAGGTTTGTAGATATATGTAATGTCTTAGGATAATTATAATTACACCAGAAGACAACAGATTAGGTAGTTTTCACACACTTTCAGACTACCAACAGATAGTGCCCTCGAAAAAGCATTACTATACAGACACGATGAATACGAAGCCAGGGGCATACCATTCAAACGATGGATTACAGAAATACAAGAATCAACGAAAACAAATACTTATGAAGCAAACACAAAAACCATCTCAAGAGAAATCTTCTACCCTTGACGCTGTAAGGCGTAAAGGGGTATACACCGAAACAAAGAAGAGATGGTGTAATGTAGAAGTTACATATTTGCTATATAAAAAAATACAAAAAAAACTGTCACATTTTATTTTCCCCTTTTATGAAGTTACAGGGATTATTCGAGTGGCTTCTTTTTATTAATATTAATATTTGCTATATATCTAGCATTTATTTGTATCTATATCAGTGTCTCATCAATTACAGCCATTTGGACTCAAGGGAATTATCTAATTTGTTGTTTGGTGATTGTTTTGATTTTCATAAGCTGCTTTGTGAAAAATTTGTGTGGTCCGCCACTTTGAAATATCCTGAAATATATACATTGAAATATGTACCTGAAATATCAGGAATATCAATTTACACTTTTAAAAAAAATGATGGATTGGTTTTTTTGCTGAACAACCCATGCGGGTAGTTAATCTACGCTGACCTATGTACTATGAGAATGCTGGTTAATGATATAATCGCTGCAAAACATATCCTGAAAATTATAGTACAAGAAATGGTCAACAACAAATGATTTCTGAAAATATGACACGCTGCTATTCGTCCTTTTACGTTGCAAAAGTCGTGCAATTCTTATATAATTGCTTTACAAAATATATTTTTTCCTTGTCATGCTCCGCCGAGATGCGAGTCGCTGAGGATATGACGTTTGTTTCGCGATCGCGCCATTGTAATCAGCACA
Organism: Meghimatium bilineatum; assembly: GCA_034231615.1. Lineage (NCBI taxonomy): Eukaryota > Metazoa > Mollusca > Gastropoda > Stylommatophora > Philomycidae > Meghimatium > Meghimatium bilineatum. The sequence continues at coordinate 15,238,741 of CM067313.1, forward strand.
GATATTTGTGTGATTTCCGCCGGGAGCGTAGTTACGTTGTGCCACCGTTATGCCCCTTGTATTCCCAGCACATCAGATTTCGGCATGCCTTAACATTTCGGGTGCGTTACCATAGCCTGTGACAACCTTCCTATCTGTCGTCAGGCAGAGATTGTGTACTGACTACATTGAAACGTTGTGTCTTTAACATCTATCTGGCACGAGGTATTCCGATGCCAGTGCACTTGTCTCGTGTAATTAGACGTGTTGAGCCCATGCCCCTCGGGTACAGAACCTTTTCCCATCCTCGAACCTCATTCTCATATATATATATATATATATATATATATATATATACATATATATATGTAATATTTCAACTTATGTAAATCTTTTTTAATGTATTCTTATTGTGTTAAGAAAATGTGTTCAAGGCACACATTTTTTCTTTTTCGACTTCTGATTTCATTCTCAATATCCTGGATATTTGCAAGATTTAATCCCAAGAATGGAATGCAATAGGTCATAACTTACAACTTGGTTCGGGATAAATGCCCTTACAACTGAAACATCTGAGTTCATCATTTGTTCTGGGTCACTTGTCTTTTCTTTGGATCAGACAGCAATCTTCACTCCCAAATCTCCCTTTGTCACCTCTAACGATGTGAATGGCGGATAACAGTATCGCTGTTATTTGCATTTACTCGGGCGCATACAACACTGGGGCCTTCAACAGTTCGATTAGTGCTTCACTCTCCGCTCCAGCAACCATCCCAGAGAGAATGTATGCTTACAAATCCATCTCAGATGTTGATTATGTGATCGTCATATATTTCCAAAGAAGACACACATTCTAGTCTCTGACTTCCACCATATCTCTCATTCTTTGCATTTTCACCATTACCATCACCTGCTTCACTTTGTAGTAGACCTATGAGATGCATACATGTGTAACAAGAGCCACTGCTTTCAATAGTGAATCGATGACAGCTAGCATGGCTTGGACATGTATGCAGACATGATTCTTTTTCAAACAATAATATTATAGGGAACAGTGGAAGGGGTAAGAAGCAGAGCAGGACACATAAAGACATGGATATACAGCATCAAGGATTGGAATAGACATGTATTTTACTCACTCCTTCGCATCGTTGAAGATAGAAATCGATGAAAGACTGTATGCTGAGGCATCCAACCTGGTACCTCTACGACACTGTCGGGTTACGAGTTTATACATTATATATAGCAGATACATGAAAAAACAGTAAATAATTTATATTTCTGTGAATGTTTCCACACAACCAAAAAGTATTTTTAACTAAACCATATATTTTTTCTATAATTTTAGGTCAAAGGAATTGTGACATCTAAAAGAGTGTCCATCATCATTATCTGTATCTTCTCCGTCGTAATAGTCAATATGACACCTTTCTACGTTGTCAACAGACTAGGCAGAAAATTCTATCCATATAAAAACAAAACACTAATCGGTATAATTTCTACAGAAAACCAGGAAAACGTTCAGAAAGTTTTCTATCTGATCAACAGTGTCTGTGTTCCTTTTGTGGCATTTGCTATCATAATTGCTTCTACAATAAGTTTGGTGATTACTCTGAGAAGTAAAACCAAATGGAGGAACAAGTCGTCCATATCTTCTCAAGCTGATAATATCTCTATGCGCAATCAGAAAGTGGCTAAGATGGCCGTAATGATATCCATACTTTTTATAACTTGTTTCACTCCAGTTTGTGTATTATTTATTGCAATGTCACTGGAGCCAGAATTATCTCTTGTTGGCAAGTATAGAAGCATTGTGTTAATCTGTGCAGGATTTGGTGCACTCATTGAATCTATCAATTCTTCTGTAAATATATTTATTTATTACCACATGAGTAGTAGATTCAGAGCAACGTTATTACAGCTTTTTGGTAGAAATGTTAAAATATAGCTGATCTATGAAAGAGTTTATATATGACTCATTCAGTGTATTGTCATTGGGTGTGATGTAATACTGATGAGAGGCATGCATGAGTGATTTTTGTATATCCGGGAGTCTGTGTCCAATATGAGTACGAGTGTGTAAGAGTTTGGTAGGCACAGCTCAGAAAGAATGTATACCATTTCACAAGCTGGGAGCATTGCAGTAGATAGTGAGAACCCTTCTACGACAGCAGGAGATTGACGTTGTGAAATGCCACAATACAATGCGTGGTCATCATATATGGCCCTTGTGTAATAGAATTGTCACTACCTCAGGGTTGAAATAGCCATTACAGATGATATAGACGCGCAAATGAAAAGATGGACTGGCAAGTCTATACGCATTGTTCTTCGGACCCTTTCGTGACAACAAGGGACCACATTGACAACCAGACAAAATATGAATGTGCAAACATGTTTATTTAATGACTTGTCCCACCTTTGTAAAAAGGAGCACAAAATGCGCAGGTGAGAACAGATGTGTATATGTAAGATGTATGAAATATTTAAATTGGTCGGAAGTTATTGCTTAGTTAAAGAGAACTTCGAATTTGGAATTGCAAAGTGTGCTATTTTGGAGATTCGGAGAGATGACAACTACTAGCTAAGTCGCAAGAGTGTCGGCTGTAAGCCGTATAGTGTATCATGTGAAATAATTCCAGCATAGCTAGAAGTTTAGTTAAAATTTTTATTAGAAGTAGTTATAATGTTTTAGATAGGAATTGCTGGATGATAGATTGAATATCTCTAAGTTGGGAGACTTTATTTCACTAAAATTTATTCATGAGTATTGCGTCTATTTCGCAGAGTTCAATATTGCCTTCGGAATGTATGTTTAATAACACCTCTCAATAAAAATTATGAAGAACATCCCAAATATGAATTATGAATGAAACGTCGAGGTCGACTGGAAACCGACGCTTGTGAAAAAAATATGAGTGTAATCATAACCACTACAGTAAGACTACATATGATTTATTTTTTTTTCGAATATCAGGAATTAATCAATTAGATCTTACTTCCTTTGTGCAATGGGTTGGTTTTTCTGAGCTTTCCTTCATAACCACTTTAGCTTTCGGCTTAGTGCAATGCCTTTTGAAGGATTCTTCTACTCTGAGTAGAAGGGTCTATAATTGTATAGATGCCATTCTACAAAGCTTCCATAATAGAGCATCAATATAACGGTATATCATCTACTAAGGTTTTCTGGTGCATGTCTGGTTTCTATAGTGGGCCATTGGTGAGACCTACAGACGTTATAGAATGCGTAACTTCATATGATAACCAATATATTGTAAGATATATCTATTCTTTTCCAGTCTTGCAATTTACAGCAACGGCTGTTTATTCGTGGCTAGTTACATTGCAATATATTATGTCTTTTGATAATTTTATCAAACGAATGTCATGTATCCCGTTGCACGATGTAAACGAACGAATACAGACAGATTTCACTCTCATGTTCTGGTAGTTTTGTAGTGTAAAGTTGTAAGAGTTTTCTCCGTGTAAAGTCATATTTCTCTATACAAGTAAATTCAAGTAGGAAGCCAGAGGACAATTTTTTTTTAAATTCTTGAGACTAACGGGAATTGAACCAGTCCGTTCTACGGCACCAAATCGCCTAGCAACAATTGCACACGCGTTTTTCAGTACTTGACTAACCGCATCTCCAAAAAAGATGCGATTTCATCAAGCCATTCAAATCGTGCATACAAAGTCACCCGAACGGACCAATCGAGACAAGGACTATTACAACAACAACAAACATCCCGTACAGGTATTGAAATATCCTCAGTAACAACAAACACATAACATAATATCCGTATTAGTTTTACAAGGGCCGATAGGTATTGTCTATATATGTTATCCATGTTTACAAGAAGACCTATCGGCCCTTGTAAAACTAATACGGATATTATGTTATGTGTTTGTTGTTACTGAGGATATTTCAATACCTGTACGGGATGTTTGTTGTTGTTGTAATAGTCCTTGTCTCGATTGGTCCGTTCGGGTGACTTTGTGTGCACGATTTGAATGGCTTGATGAAATCGCATCTTTTTTGGAGATGCGGTTAGTCAAGTACTGAAAAACGCGTGTGCAATTGTTGCTAGGCGATTTTGTGCCGTAGAACGGACTGGTTCAATTCCCGTTAGTCTCAAGAATTCATATTTATCCATAAGCACATAACATGCCAGTGTCATATGGATAGCACATTGTATGCTTCAGCACACAGAATCACAGTAGTTTATTTCTTCAATGATGTGAGTACAAATCGTGTCCATTCCATTTTTGATGGTGTCTGTCCATGTCTTTATTTGCCACCCTCTGCTTCCACTTCGACGGTTAGCGCAGTAGTGATTTTTAGAAGGAATCATGTCGGCATACATATCCAAACCTTGTTAGTTTTCGTCGTTTCACTATTGACAGCAATGATATTTGTACACTTGCATACATCTCTTTTTTATTTCATGCGTACCATTTTTTCTTATGTCCTCTTTAGACATTTCGTAGAATTCGTCTGCAGCATTCGTACTCGAAAGCATGTAATTGTCTCTCCATGTCCTCAGTGAGTGTCAAAGATCTCTACACCGTAGAAAGGAAACACAACGCCATATTGTCGTGCTCAAGTGGTACATTCATTACTATTTTTCTGTAAAGTCATATATTTTGAAAAAAAATATTCTACTTAAAATGATGAATTATATTTGTATATACATGACGTACTTATACATTTTCCCCATACAATTGTATAAATACAAACAAGTGAGCATACTAAAATGTGTATTTCCTTTACTTAATCTCAATTCAGATATGTTCTTATAAAGAGACATCTAATGTAAACACAAAACTGACATATTTATAGGTTCAGTTTTTGATTTTATATAAAAAATTCCAGCAACCACTTCTACACCAGAAGATGAAAGGCAAGACAGGATTTAGCGAATATATAGATACATCTAGAAAATGCACAACATAGAGAAGTGATAACAGACGATATTTTCGAAGTTATCTTCGATCTCTGTTGCCGTCGATCTTGACGGTTTTGATTATGTTCCACATATTTCCCTTTTTCATTTAGTGTTCAAATAATAAATGTCTTACTCTGATATTATTAAATAAACCAAGTCTAGAGTTTGATGCTTTCATTTTATCCTTGCTAGTGAGAGATTTTTTCTAGCTATCCATGTCATTCCCATAATTATTTTAAAGAAAAACATCTCTGTTTCCTCTTCTTCGGCGTTCACTTTCAAACTTATGCAGAGAATAGCATCGTGTAGACCAGAGAACATTGAAACACATAATGTAATAGATTATACCTTCGCCCCAATATATACGTCTTTGACCATAACATTTTACTGTATCATGGCATATTCTATGGATTGAGCAACCAAAGCGATTACCAAATGTACTTATTCGGCCTATTATGGCAATCCTGGCAGGTAACAGTTTTCATTATTATTTTCTCCCCTTTCTTAGCCGGCACCACATGAGCGTATATTGCATCTAATTTTCCAATGTTCTATTTATTTAATGTATTATGTATCGTGTGTATATTGTCTTTCCCCAGGTGAATAATTGTTGATTGCATTCACACTTGCCGTTAAGCGTAGGGGCTTCAGCTGTCGTTCCAAGGTCATATGTATCGTGTGTACCTGATCATAATTCATCTGTAATTTTATATATACAAATGTCTATGCTTCCATAAACATCTATATTTTATCTGTTTAATTAACTACATCGTTAGGTCAACGATAATAGACATGTGGTTCTCTGTAACGCATACACTGAACATGAGAACTCACGAATATAAAACGGCCATGAATTTGCGCGTGAAATGTTTAGTTTTACATGGCACCAGGAAGACATGACACCAACTGGGATGATCGTGTACCCTACTACACACTTTTAATGGAACGTTATATCGTCTGTCTCATATCGTCTGTCTCTTATTATACAACCGACAATACAACTTAAATTGCTTGCTTCCACATATTATCTGATGATGAAGTTCCATCTTTGCAAGCGAAGATAAGCATGGAATGAAAAAGAATAATTGCGATGACAAAATAAATAATAACAATACATTGGTAATTGTCTAATTTGGTCTATCAACATGCCATTTGACAGAATATTTGAAAGATAGTCAGAGAAAGATAATATCTATAATTTAAAATAAAGATACCACTTGCATGAGATAATACAACTATGGGGTGTAGACAATATACGTATATCTTTTAGTTTCTGACAGCAGACATTGTCACAGACAATAATTGATGGGTTCGCACTAAAAAGTCACATTTGATAATGTGACATTTTACAATAAAATTGATTTAAATTGTCATGTAAATTACTGGTAAAGCTTGGAAATAATGCCGTTCATTGTTTAATTTTTTGTTGGTATTGACGCGTTAAAAGCGACGTTACACAAAATTCCATAACGGCCGTTCTAGAGCGTTTGACATTACATCATCAGTTTATCACGCAGAAACGTGAATGTAATGAAGAGAAACAATAATTCCAAGTGTGAATATTTACAATTTTTAAATAACAAATATTCATCTTGATTTCCAAAACATAGACAAAGTTCCGATAGTGAGAATACTGAATGCTTCTTTACATAAATAGTATATCCGTATGAAACATACTCAAGTGCGTTCATAAAAATATGTCCACCGATATTGCATATTTTCTCTGTAAATACTGAGTGTATAAACTTCATATTTTGCATGAGCGCATTATTTCATAAACACGCTAAAGATTGAACGAATTTATCGCAGCAATAGCTATGAATGTCGTTTTTAAGGTAGTAATGATTTTATTTTATGTGGAAATGAAATTTTACAGTAATTTCTGGTATAGGCGTATCGTTTATTTGTTGTTGCGTGGGTAAACAATAAGGTATTCCTAATGTAATATTTTTTTAGCTCTTATTATTCTTGCCATAATCCGTTAATTCGTAAAGTTCGATAATTGTAGTTGGTTGAATGTAGCGTAAACCATCTTTCTGGCGATATTCTACTTCCACTTTCAATGTATGGTCGTCACATTTAACCCCATATTTACGTGTGGTGCATGGCCGAGAGGTAAAAGTGTTGGTCTCATGCTAGTGAGATGTAGAGTTCGATCCCCAGTAAGGACTGGGTTAAATTTAAAAATAAAACTCTGCATATGACGTGGCGATAGCTAGAGCATGCAGCCTTTATCACATAACTATGAAACTTATTTAACAGTTGTGTTAGTTATTTATCACACAACTATGAAACTTATTTAACAGTTGTGTTAGTTATTTATCACACAACTATGAAACTTATTTAACAGTTATTTATCAGTTGTATAGCACAGAATCCTGTATCAATGATGGAGAACATAGAATATGCAATTTTCTGAACATCATTCAGTTTATATTTCAATTTGCCACTGCCCCCTTAATGTTAGCCCAAACACAGTGTATTGGATGTGTATGTACATCGTTAATCTTACATCTATGGCCATGCTCCTCTATAATTTTACATATGCAGAAAGTCTTCGCTCTGTGTGCATTCTTTACCAACAACAGTAACTCCGGTTTCAATTGCCTTTCAGTAAATGGAATATGTTCTTTTCTAAGCCATATTTGAATATCTTCCTTAGTAGACGAAGTTGTACGGATGTTATCTTCACAAGCAGCAACATTATGGTAGGAAGCGTTGTCCATAACCATACAGGAGGGTCTCTCTAATGATGGAAGTACAGTCTTTTCTATCCACTCTCTAAATATATGACCATTCATCTCAGCATGGTAGTCTCGATTATCAAAAGATTTGCAAATGAAAATGAGTTTACCATTCTTTAAAAGGCCATTTTGTCTTCTACCTCATTGCGCCATTTTTAATCTTTGCTGCTTGGTACATAAATCTTAATATTTCCATATACAGATTGTCATTCCTTTTTATAAGTGTGGTGCGCGTTTATCCATGTTTCATCTATATATGTACACTATCACAATTTTTACTCATCTCCCTAATTTGTCTCAAATATTTACTTCTCATAATTACAAAATTTGGTTTCTCACAAATGACGTTTCTGCCATATTTATATTTTCCAAAACGAAAATCCGGCACCCGTTACAGATTTCCATGATTTAGTTTTAGAAATGTGAACGTCGTTGTTCTTTTCTAGATACGTTTTCAATTTCTTTAATGTCAATGCTTCTTTGCAATCGAAAAGTCTATTTGCTCTCGTTTCTTATGTTGTTGTTTTTTTAAAAGTATGTGTATCTGCTCGTAACCACCTTGATAGTGTTTTGCAGTTGATACCCATGGTATCTTGTTTTTTTTTATGGCTTCGAAATACTATACAATAGAGTACCGCAGCGCACCTATTGAGAAACATATTCGTATAACTTCATAGTTATACTTTTAAGTGCAACGAATTTAATTTTCAAAGACATAATTATATAGTATAATTGTAAATGCTGCTATATGATACGCTGTAATTACTTTCAAAAATATGATATATTGAAGACATCATAATAAAATGTCGAATATTATATATTTGAGGACAATGACGTTAGCTGTTATTTTAATATATTTAACTATGAAATCTCTAAGAAATCTCTAAAAGAAAAGACAGCTTACTTAATGTTGCTCAAATATAAACATTTTTAATTTTCGTCCCACGATTGTGCTATTTGATTTATTTCGCGGCAAGATAATTCAATTAATGATGACGTTTTCGTATTTCATCGTGCTTTTAATTGGTTAGTACATTCACACTTTGCCAAACATCCAATAAATAATTGGAGAGCAAAAACAATAAATAAATAATACGCATTTGTCTTCAATGACAATATATATGGTAATTTGTACTGTAGACCCGTCTACTTGTATAACTATGAACAGAAAAATATTGCTACCTTAAAAACAACATTCGTAGCAACTGCTGCGATAAATCAATTCAATCAAGATAATAATGCATCATAATTATGCAACATAGTTATGAAATAATTCACCCATGCAATATATAAAGCATATACGCTGAGTAATTACGGAGAAAATATATACTATCATTGGAAAACTATTTCTGAAAGCGCTATATATGTCGTATACATGCGTTTAAGACGTTCTTCTCTAGATAGCCATGCAGGCGGATCTGAAACAGCATTAATTGTCTTGTATGATGAGACTAATCATTGGTAACTTTACGTATAGATTGTATCTCCAACCAATCAAAACGACGGAAACAGTGGGCACGTCAAGATATGGGAAAACCCCATGGCCTCAGCATAAATGTCTATTTTGGAGAATTGCGTTTACAATATAGACATATATCAGGGCAACGAGTTGGTATAACACAGCAGATCAGCACTAGAATGATGAAGATGGTGGAAAACAAAACTGAATTAGAATGCCAACCTCAAATCATACTTCATACAGAAGACGTCTCAGATAATCCTTTTACTGATCAAGTAGCGTACATAGTCCAGTGGATAACGTATTCTCTGTTGTGTCAAGCAATGTCCCTATTTGGTGTAGGATCAAATATCACCAACGTCATCTGCTTCTTTAAGCAAGGTTTTAAGGATCCAGTTAACGTTAGTTTCCTTGGTAAGTTGTCACTTTGCAGCATGCATTGACTACATTTCTTTCAGTGTCTAGCTATGATTAATCTATGACCGAGCAAGTGTTGCATCAAGCTGGGAGGTGAAAGATTGACATCAGAACAGACGTGGTTCACAAATCCAATTTGCTGCTTCTCAGTATGTAACTAGTAGATATGTAACTCTTATGAATATTATTTGTTAGTGTACGTTTTCACCCCCGATCCCCAACACCGTTGGAACATGCTTGACTTTGAACAGGACATCTGTCCTATTACGTTTCCAACAGGATGTAGTCCAGACAACAGATATATCCATTTCATTTGTTCTAATGGTCAGAGACAGTCGATTTGATGGTATATGACATGTAATAATCATTGTTGAAACTAGGCATTTTGTCACCATCCTGGATCAGCTCTGGGTCTATTTTTACAATACCTAACTTTATTTTGATCGCCTACTCTTGAATTGGTTCCATCTCAGATTCCAGATAAGAGTCAATCTGATCTCCAAAGTGTTAACCAGCTATATCACACTCGTTTACAAACTATTACTGGATTACACCACGAAGAGGTGCTTTTACACATATGGAGATCTTCTATTCTTGAGGATAATTCGAGTACATTGCACAATAGTATTAAATTGGTAGCATATCCTATCCAGGACGTAGCTATCAACCCAGCATTTGCTGGCTGTGGTGATTTTCTAGGCAATATAAATACGTGCAGTAGGTTGCCATTGCTTTCTGAACGGTTCGGATGCACAATTGCCTGTGGTAAGGATCGAACTCGGTACCTTTGCCGTCACAGACGCGCTCTGTACCACTTCGCCACAGAGCCGGACCGTATACAATAGTATACATCACTAAAATAAATCTGAATTTAATTGAATTGTCATACATGAAAATATTGTAGAATTATTATATATGTGAATATTATATACTTTGTATATGTGTACATATTATATAACTGTTATACATGTGATTACACTGTCCAACAACATTTTACTGTATTCTATAGGAATATGGTTTCGTATGTCAGTTTCTAGTGCTGATGTCATATTTGAAATCATTTTATGTCTCTATCACATCGGGTTCTTAAGGTATTTGTTCATTTATATTCTTTTGGGGAAAACCAGTATAGGCCCTATATTCCGTTTCATTTATACTATTTAACTTTTTAAACATTAACATAATGCGACATAATTCTACTTTTTATATTGCTAAATTATGTCTGGCATATATTGAGCTATTTTTCAAACATTTACTGTATTTTGAAATAATTCTGAGCAAAACATGACATCTAGAAGTTGTAGAAATTCAGGTGATGTGCTCTGTTACTTGTGCTGATATTTTACAGATCGTGTTCACAAGTAAAACATGACACCCATACTTAAGAAAGAATATGGGCATTATTGATATTTGAAAGTTGATGATGCAAATAAATCTTGAAAGACACAAGTGGTTTGTTCGACACGTGTAAATATATTGGTAGGTTGGTTGCGAAAATCGCTTAACTTTCAGTCGATGCATTTTGGAGTTCCAGTAATATGGTGTGAACCGAAAAATCAAACAACTGATTGTTACTTCTGCTTGACAAATATCCATGGTTTCACTTTTAAAGCAAGGACGTCTGTGGTTTACCCAATTATTGAGTATGTTTGAAACCAGTGCTTCATGATTATATTACGTGTCCGATACCAATCGCACCAGAACAATGTCCGCGAGTGAACCATCACAAAGTGATAGTTCATCTGTGTTAGAAACTAATTCTGACTCTGATTATATATGTGCAGCTGGGGTATAAAAATGTAATACAACTACGTAAAGTTAACTAAGACAGTATCATTTTACCACCGTTACATACAAGTTGGGGGAGCGTTCAAGAATTTTGTAAAAGCTTTAGATAAAACGAACAAAGCTTCAGTTATTTTAGAGAAACGTTTCCTCAAGTTAGCAATGCAAAAATAGAGGAAGGTATCTTTGTAGGACCTTAGATTAGGAACATTATTGCAGACAACGATTCGATAACTTGTTACATGGGTGTGAACTTCGCGCATGGATGGCGGTTCAAATCTATAATCACTAACTTTCTGGGAAATCATAAATCTGTCAACTATGTGCATATTGTCAAGCAGTATAGAGATGCATACAAAATTATGAGTAGTAACATGTCCCTAAAAATCCGTATGCTCGATTCGCATCTTGACTTTTTCCCTGACAACCTTGGCGAAGTCAGCGATGAGCATAGTGAACGATTCCATCAAGATATCTCCCTGATGTAGTCACGTTACCAAGGACGGTGAAGTGTGACCATGCTTGCCGATTTATTTTGGATGCTTCATTGCGATGTACCACATGCCATTCATCGACAAAAGTCGGGTACAAAGATATTCATGCCAATACAACTGTTCTTCTTCTGTTACGAATGATGTAAAACTGTAAGTATTGTTAGACAATTTCAATTGCCTATTTCTATAGATCCCGACCTGATAGATAAAACGGTCTGCAGATGTAAACAAGGAGCATTAAAAGTTACGAGAAAACATAGACATGTTAGAGAAGTAAAAAAATAAAAGTGCGGCGGTCACTGTTTCCCTAGTTATGTGCATCATATATCAAGAGACATTATTTCCAGAACTAATTCTTCATAGTGGATACTCTAAACGTCTTTCTACCCCGGGCAAGCGGGTCTACAGCAGCCAGGGACATGTTCATAAATTCTTCGATGTCGCTGGCTCATCGTCTTTCTGGGCTCCCTCTTATTCTATTACCTGATACTCTGCCCTCCGGAATCAGCCTTTCGATGGCATCATATCTCTTTACGTGTCCACAAATATGTGCCCTCCTTCTAAAGAATGGTATTTAGAAGCCACACTTATTTGGTTTCAGTAATGTCAAAATATCAATGTTTTTATTTCTCTGTCCATGAATTTCGTAAGATCTTTCTGTAGCTCTTCATTTCACATGAATTTATTCTTCTTGATATTGTCTTGTTTATAGTTCAAGTCTCGCTTCCATTTGTTACCACTATTTAGTGCTATATAGTGGTACACTATTTAGGGTTATTTTAGTGCTATTATTACTACTTTGAAACAGCTTTTTCATATGTCTTAATTTGAGTGCTGCAATTATGAGTCTTCTTTTAATCTGAACTGAGCAATTTTGAGCTGTCTGCATTTGCCCTCAGTTATTCTTGTTGCAATTAACTGTTTAGTCCCTAACGTTGTGTAGTAAGGAGGAATGTGTCGTCTGTAAAGAGTCTGCATATGTTATCCATGGAATCGTGTACCCACCGACATTGAAAGGATGAAACTAATTTTCCTCTAGTTAATCTCTTACATGCCTCAGTATGTTATATGCATACATGTTAAAAGATACGATGAAAGAGTGCACCTCTGTCTCACGTTACTTAGTACAGCGAACCACTCAGTTGTTTATCCCCCAATCCTACTGTTGCTTTTTGTTCTTGGTATTGTATTTCAATAAGATTGGGGAAGCCCATGTCTCTCATGATGGACCACATGTGTGATGTTTAACACAATCAAACACCTTAGTGTAATCTATGAAACACATAAGAACGTCTAATGTATATTCCCTCAGTTTCTCAATTATGTTCTTCGTGTTAAATATTGGGTCCTTAAATAGTGTGTTCCTTTTCCTGCTCGAAAACCTGCTTCAACTTCATTGATTTCTTTTTATAATTTATATTGTATACTTTTCACTTTGATCTGTAGTTTCATTTTGCAGGTTTCAGTAAATAGTGCTACTTTTCTGTAGTTAATAAATATGATTATCATCTAATTATAATATATTAGCAGAAATACCTGGGGTTGCCCTGAGTGAGAATTAAAAAAACAATACTATAACAACTTGTTTAAAAAAAATAATTCTACAGACTTAATAATTAATATCCTCAACAAAACACATATCCCGTTCCTGACGGGAACCAAGATGTAAATTGTGTAAACTTTAATTTGTTAATAATTCAGTATTCCGACCTTTTAGAAAATGCTTAGATATAGCAAAATATAAATCTGATAAGTCACTGCATTCAGTGCACACTATGTACATATACAGACATATGTAGGCACATGCCATTTGATTTATATGTTTATTTAAAAAAAAATCAGCAGACTCGAATATTTAAACATATAATGTAGCGATCAATGTGTATTCTTTTTTTATTTGTATATATGCAAGCAAAACGAAACACACTGTATCTGTGATCTAACACAGCAATCAGTCACGTTAAAAAAAGATTTGTTTTAAAATTACGCCACCACGGCGATATACTTTAACATCTAACATAACGATAATTAATTTCTCAAATAACAATGCACATATTACAGTAACGTCTGAATTAGTTATTTCTCAATCATCGTTAAAATTTCTCAAATAGAACATTAATTAAAATAAATGTTGGATGTGAGCAAAAATATGTCTCCTCCAACCTAATAAATGTGACAATCGGAAAAGTCCCATGCCTTTACCAAAGTACACATAGGTGAGTGTAGGTTTCACATAAAGGCACACTCGTGTATACTATGCAGCCATCAGCACCGCGAAGACTTTAGTAATGTATCAACCAGCGCCAAGTGTCCCCTACACAGAACCAATGATCACAGTAAAGGGACAAAAACTTAATATCTGCCAATAAGTTTGTATATCTCGGCATCACACTATCACAAACTGCGACAATTGATGAGGATGTTGCCCTGCGTATTGGTCGTGCCAGTGCAGCATTCGGGAGCCTGCGTGCCAACGTCTGGATCAGGCGTGGTCTCAGTCGGACAACTAAGTTGGACGTGTACCGCGCAGTGGTTCTACCAACACTGTTTATGCTGCGTCATCCTGGACTGTCTATGCGAGACACGCTAGACAGCTTAACTCTTTTCATCTTCGGTGCCTACTGAACCTCATGGGAGTACATTGGCAGGATCGTGTACCAGATACGGAAATTCTTCAGAAGTCCCGTATGCAAAACATACATGCAGAACTGACTAGGTCCCAACTCCACTGAACTGGCCACAACGTCCGTATGCCAGACAAGCGCCTTCCAAAGAGATTATTGTATGGGGAGTTGTGCGAACGTAAACGTTCAAGTGGAGGGCAGAAAAAGCGCTTCAAGGATCACATATAAAGCTCTCTCAAGAACTCCAGCATCGATCCTATCTCCTGGGAGACTACAGCACTTGATCGCTCAGCCTGGCACACCCAGATCACTGCTGGCATCACTTAATTTGAAAAAGAAAGAATACTGCGGGCAATCCACAAGCGCAAGAAACGGAAGGACAAATCCGTAAATTCTCCTACACCGAACCTTCTGCATGCACTGCAATAGAACTTTCCGTGCACGAATCGAACTCATCGGTCATCTACGAACTCACAAACCAAAGTAGTTAATTACCAATTTTAATTATTATATTTATTTTTTTATCGCATTTAATGTTTTTTCATGCCATGCTCATCTTCGCTTGCGAAGGAGGAACATCATCATCATGCAGCCATGCATCTTGTATTGTATATATTGAAAATGATTTTTGTGTTTGTTTAATGTCTCAATTCTTCCTAAAATCCAGGTCTTGCAGTTGCCGACATAGGCTGTCTTATAACATTAATTTGGACAAATCTATGCTTCACTCCGGCTCTTATGGCAGCCGAATTACCATTCGAACCAATTGAGTTCCAGTACCTTACAAGCGGGATGCCTCACACGACATTTGCACGAATAACAAGCTGGATAACTGCAATGATAACATTCGAGAGATGTCTCTGTATTACAGCTCCCATAAAGGTAAATATAAATTCTAATATGTTTCTCTTCAAATGCATATCTTGGCAACTGGTGAATACGTCATCACTCTTTGCTTTCTTTCCGCCGTCAGCCAATCACAACTCAGATAAGACATAATGAATGACGTTGTGTGTAAATAGTTTGCAGAAACATATATTTGAGAATGATTTTCTGTATTCCATTGGAAAATATTACATCACGTTATTTATTTTCAAGATTTGACATTTTGTCCACGGATTTTAACAAATCCTTCTCAAGTTGCTACATTTTTCTTACTGTTTTTTTCTTCTTATAACTATAAGACAATTTTATATTGCTATAAAATACAACAACCGAAGTAACACAATAATATGTATACACAAAGTTTATAACCTGTTCTCTTCTTGAGCAGTACAATGATATACGATGTAGATACATCACAGGAGATCTACACCACACTTGTTGTGGTATCCATTGCATTCAACAACCTAACCGTGACCGGGTTCCAGATCTCTCTACAGAACGTAAGCGCGCAATCATTCGTGACGTTTTTTTACGAGATTGTCGTGTTTTTTGTGGATCATTAATTACATACTTTGAGTATCAAGAATATACCTGGATCATATTTACTTTCTGACGAGGACGAGAATTGTTATACTACAATGGACGGTCATCACCTAATTAACTTCTAGAACTAAAATAAAAAGAAGCTATAAGTAAAAATTGAAAAAACTCATATTCCTTAAACTCCAATGTAATATCCGTATTAAAGTATGGTTGCGAAAGCTGGAAAATAACAAAAGCACTGATAAAGAAACTAAATTAATTTCATTGAAAACTCTTCATTATTATTGGGTTGGGGGGAGGGGGGATATGTGAAACACGCAAGTAGGAGATGACATCGAACAGCAAACTATTTCAACAAGAATGATAATAAATGGTGACCTTCTACTGTGTACATACCTGTAATGAACTATATAGTTCGTTCCATAATTCATATTACTCACGTGAGCTAAATTTCCACGATGACAACCTGATGCATAGCAACCATATTTCGCAGTTATTCGTATATACAGCACAAAGTTAGGAATTCGTAATTTACACATTCATAGGAATATTGGAAAATGCACAAAACTGTTTTTGCTATATAGTAGTACATATTTAGCAAAGAAATGTCACTCGAATTTTATATTTTAAATTAATACAAAAAACTGTGGATGCAAAGGTTATATTCCAATTACATATTATAACAGGAATATCATATTGTTATCGTAAGTTACAGAGTGTTTGTAAAACAGTTGTTTTTTATCTTTGATGATCAAATAGTTTTATGTTTTTATTTTGACATTGATGTTGAAGAGAAATACGTGTATTTGATCAGTCAAACAATGAAGGTGACTGTAACAAATGATTGCGAGAAGCAAAACAATGAAGTATCAGTTTATTTTGTTGTCATTTCGTGATGTCGTTAGTTATTTGGTCGATGTGAGAACAACACGGATTGGCACATCAACAATTTTTTTTCGGATTCTGAAGACTTGAAAAGATCGACTGCTACTGAGGGCTGGATAAAATGAGAACCATCTTGGTAAATATGTATCTTTCTCTTGAAACACATGCTCTTCACAATTTCTTTAGTGTTCAATATGTATTAGTGTCAGATGTATCGCGTTTTATATTTGTTGCATCGAAGAGTGTGAAAGTCTTAATTAGTGCGCCAACTTGACTTTTGATTGCAACCCACATAACCTAAATTGGAATCAGATATGAATGTTACGGACGTAGCAGATTAGAAGTACGACCATGCTCAGCGATGATTTTGTAAATTACAAAAGTCTTCGTCTTCTTTGTTCGTCTCACAATTTCTAACAACTTTGGATGAATTATTTGCGATAAAAAGATATATTTTGCAATCCGTGTCACAATTTCCTGTTTTGTGCTTGATGAAGTGGGAATAGTGTCTTCGTGCGTTACTACGTTGTGATACGAGGCATTTTACATAACAATACATGACTGCATATCCAGGGTTAGTAGAAGTGAGTTCACTATACAATTCCTGAAAATAATTATATTGGTAAACTCTACCATTAGTTGATGATGCTTGCGGAATAAATTCTACCCCACTGACATGGCCATTTGCATTACTGCATGCATGACTTATTACAATGCGTTTCCTTTTGCTGCTGTGAATTTTCTTTTTCTTAGTTCCGTCAAGTGATTGTCATTCTTTATCAACTGTAGGATGACAATTAACCCACGATTCATCCAGATATAATATATCATACCATTCCATCCCACGATTACGTATCTGTCTCATATGCATGTGTGCAGCTTTGATGTGCCTTTTCTCACATAATATATTCTTGCAAGTAATTGTATAGTCATACATGTTTAGTAGTGATCTTACACTTGAAATCATATTGTAATACAACTATTAGGTATATATATATACATTTTCCAAATCGACCAAGATACAACAATAAAAAGCGATCGAATATACGATAACTTTTGAATATACTGGAGTTCAGCAATTATACGGAGATTGAACAATTAGATCATCCAACACAAAAAAATGCATCACATAATGTATCATCTATAGGCATACCTCAGTATTTCCGTGCTCTTCATTGGTGACGTTCTTGACACCACATCACAATGACAAATGAAAATCACGAAGATAATCATTCCAAATAACTTCACGAAATTCAATAACAATGGCATCTATAAATAAACGAGAAACGACAACACATTTTCACTCATGTCAGTCGTGGTTTCCGTATCATCGTAGGTCGATGTGTTATCAACATTAAAGTTCATCTGTATCGAGAGAATAATCATAATAATAATTGTCTGTTGAGGTCTTCTTATTTTTATCATGTCTTTAATTGATCAGTATATTTTTATTTTGCGTCACAGCCAATAAAGAATTGGGGATTCAAAATTAAAAACAATAAACAAATAAGGCTTATTCCCCTCATTAACAGGGACTGTCGATAGACTCGGCTGTTTTGTAAACAATGGAACATTTTGTGCATTCACAAAACATTTATAAATGTATACTTTATAGAGAACAAGTTTTAATCTAGCTACATTTTTAAGGACAAAAAATGGTGTCATACGGTCGTGGAGAATTTCAAGTTAGATCCAAACGATCTTTTCGATGTAACAAGTAGTTTTGGAGAAGAATAATGACAAATGAATAACATGAATTATATAACAAAATATAGTCTATAGCATCACCAACGTGATCATAACATGTAACTACATGCATTAAAATTGATTTCAGAACACATAAGACTGCGAGGTCGACAAAGACTAATTCTTCACAGAACAACCATTATCGAAGGTATGACTATTGGTCTCAACAACATACACGAGCTACTCACGATAACATTACATCGCTTAAAATGGACATCACTAGTTTTTTTGCCCCACACACCTCATTTGGCGTTGAAGGAACATAGGTACATTACTATTACAAATCACATGGTTTATATAAAGCAAGTACTTGATTTACTGAAATGTTATTACTTTCCCCAGGTCAAGGGAATTGTGACACCAAAACGTGTAGCCATTATGATCGTGTGTATCTTCACGGTCATTATCGCGAACACGGCACCATTGTATGTTGTCAACAGATTGGACCTGAAATTCTATCCTGAGTTAAACAAGACACTTATTGGCATCGTTTCTAATGGAGATAACCAAAGTGTTGAGAAGGTCTTATATTTAATGAACGTTTTTATAACTTTTGGTGCATTTATAATTATAATTATTTGTACAATGATACTGGTGATTACATTACGCAGGAAAACAAAATGGAGGGAAAAGTCCAGTACTTCATCACAAGCTGACAATATCTCCGTTCGTAACCAAAATGTTGCCAAAATGGTTGTGATGATTTCAATATTCTTCATTTCCTGTTTTACCCCTATCAGTATAATGTTTATCGCAATGTCTATCGGACCTGAATTATCCGTATACGGTAAATATAAGAATGCAATTTACGTTTTTGGAGGGTTCGGTACACTATTAGAATCCATTAATTCTTCAGTAAATGTATTCATTTATTACCATATGAGCAGGAAATACCGAATCGTTTTACAATTGTTGTTTTGTTTAGATAAGAAGTAAGGTATAATGTCATGAAGAACAGGTAACATAAGTTTGATTAACGGATAAAAGTAAGGTATAATGTCATGAAGAACAGGTAACATAAGTTTGATTAACGGATAAAAGTAAGGTATAATGTAATGAAGAACAGGTAACATAAGTTTGATTGACTGAGAAAAGTAAGGTATAATGTCATGAAGAACAGGTAACATAAGTTTGATTGACTGAGAAAAGTAAGTTATAATGTCATGAAGAACAGGTAACATAAGTTTGATAAACGGATAAAAGTAAGGTATAATGTCATGAAGAACAGGTAACATAAGTTTGATTGACTGAGAAAAGTAAGGTATAATGTCATGAAGAACATGTACCATACGTTTGATTGACGGGTAACAGTAAGGTATAATGTAATGAAGAACATGTAACATACGTTTGATTAACGGAGATAGATACCACACAATATATATCCGTATCCATTTTATTTCTTAGCTCCGTTGAAGTTTAAGGCTTGCACACACTTCGTTCATCCAGTACTGTCTTAAATAGTCTAATAATTTAATTGCGTGACATTCGTGCCTCTGTAATTTCCTTAACAACATTATATCTCTATAATTTTTTCTCTTCGTCCCAGGACGCTGAAAGAAACTCCATTTTAAAAAGTTACTAAGATGTTGTGGATCAGATTCTTCGTCTTCTTCTTCAGCGATCATTCTCAAACTCCTAATAGATATCCTATAGCAGGACACTAGTCCTACTAGATTTCTAGCAGAATGTAGTCCAGAAAATTCAAATATGTTGTGCCGCTGTTTTCTTTGCGTCAATGGCCCGACACATCCGTCATCGGCTGATCAGATTAGACTGGTGATATGAAGTTGGACAATTTGTATTGTAGAACATAGGATGAAGAGAATTTATTTAGGAAGGGTTTATGTTTAAGGGTCCACCTTCTGAAGTTTATGAACATAAATTAGTTTAAATCTAGGATATAATTACAAATTGAGAGGTTAGATTTAGGGAGTGTACACATAGAAATAATAGGGAAGATTGGCCAAGAAGCCTTTACGTGATTAATGTGTAATATTCATATTAATGTGAATATATAAAGCATGAGGAGATAATCTACGGTTTAGTTTAGTGCCGTGGCCTCGAAGAGATTCATGACTAAAATTCGTCTAGAAGACCAGGAAGAGAAACCAGACAGAAGTTGAGAACACATTTCAGCTAGTACAATCAAAGAAATTTGAGTTCTGGAAGAATATGAGTTCTTCTCAACTATTCTTCGATCCTGTTTTTAGATACCAGTTAGGTGAGAAAGGGGGAAAACTTTCTCCAACGACAGTTGACTCGTCATTGTACTACAACCCAAGAAGATTAAAGACAATTTAATTACTCAGAATACTTGTCAAGATGTTTTACAAGGAAACGCAGATCAAGAAGATGAGGCCAGAAAAAGACTTATAATTGAAATTATGAAACGTCTGACTGGAAGTTTAATTTTTTAATAGTCCATACATGAGAACGACGATTGAGACCAAGGAGATGGCTTGGGACTAAAGACCAATGAGATGGCTTGCAACTTATAGCTAACTTGTGGACGATCATGATCATTTTCCTTGTATATTTTCTTCTTCTCGAAAAATAACAATTTTGAACTTACGTAATAACGGGTATAGATTTACTTAGTCGAACAGACAATTTAGGAGAACAATCAATCTGATAACTATGTGCGAACAAACAATATATATATGTGAACTTTCCTGAGAGGAACTTTTATATTTAAGGAGCAGCACATTCGTGAGAAAAACGTTAACGCTTTTGACTTATGCTTTCGAGTGAAAATTATCGTTAACAGTAATGACTGTGTTAATTAGATGTATACAATTGTTTGAATGCATTAGTATTAAACCTTAAGCTGAAACTTAAGCTTTCAAGCTTAAAATAGTTGACTTGTTTCCTTGCCTTAATCATACACTGAAGCGTGACACCAAGTATCATACTATTTCTTTCATTTGAGTACTATGTTTTTGTGTGCAATTACTGAAGATATTTTGATATGTTTTTGGTTTCTGCTCATATAACAACCTATCCTAAACGCCTACGACGAAAATAAACTATAAGACCTGTGGATACAGTAATTATTTTCTTAAGTGTTTAAGATTATTACTGTATTATAGAATTAATTAGATCCAAGGTAAGGATCATGTTCTGGATCACTGGAGATTACACAACACGACGATACGAAGTACGAATTAGATGACCCTAAGTGCCACGAACTATATGAATACTATACGATCACGAAGACTGGGGTCTAGGTTAATCACAAGGAAGGAAGGGTTGCGCTGGTATACATGATCAACTTGTAAATAGTGTCCACATAACCTGTTCTAATTCACATCAAACCACTCAGATATTATCCATAATCAAATTAGCACCACGATGGAATTATAGGAAGATCGAGAAAAAGAAAAGCCCTACTTAAAGTGACACCTACTGCACTCAAATCAACGGTAATACTAACCGTATAAACAAATGGTATGTACTGTTCGAAGTAATTATCCAAGCCACAAAATAGTCAATTTCCAAAGGTAGCAGCTGAAATACAAACCAAGCTGGCCAGAACATCTTGATCACTTTCACGATCTTAGGCTGTTGCAAGAAATGTTGCGGTCGACAGTCCCAGTTTCGGAAACAAAATATATCCAAATATATCCATAGTAGCCAATGCAATGTTTAGAGGAAAATATCAAACAGCATGAATTAGAAGTCGAGATGAAAATAACTCTTTCAATTTTGAAAAAAAAGAAGGAAACAAACTTTGGAAATCTCGTAACTAATAACTAGAACGATAATAGAACAACATCAAATGTTTTAGAGACCGATATGATGTTGACCGTGCGTGGCCAATTACACTGCTAAACACCTCATAATTTCGTCTACATGATATATGTGATTTGGACAAATGGTCAAAAGAATGGGGAATGACAATAAACTAAACAAATATTATCACTCATAGCACATATCAGACAAAATACAAAAGGCAGAAATATTCATAAATATTACCCCAGTAGTGAATGAAACTGCAACCCCTGTCTCCTGAAATCACCTTTGATCACATGCTGACTTGGAAAAACTAGGTTGAGAAAAACAGAAAACACAGGTGTGTTAGCCAAAATGATGAAATTGACTGGAACAAACTTGGAGGTAACTTGGTGGTGGAGGGTAACTCCTTGGTCCTGAAGAACATGTACATCCCACCTGGGATAGAAATGATACTGATATTTACCTATGCCCAATCTACTTTTCAGCTCCCCCAAACTCATTCCACACCACACGACTGTCTTAAAATCAGTACTATTTCAACTAAACGACCATGCACAAGAAGTGGTTTCCCATTACATTCTGACCACATGAAGTCAATGAGAAATGTGCTAGAATTACAACTAACAGAACATGGAAGTAACTACCAACAGCAACAAACAGAAGATCCAGTATCATTTCCAGAGGTGAATTCAATCAATAAAAGCTCCGTTAACCTAGAGTGAAATACAATTCCCCCATGTAACGTAAAATATGCTGGCATAAACAATATTTTTGTTTAATGTAGAGCAGACCACAACAGACTCAAACAGCAAATGGACAGGAAGTGTGGATTAGGTGACACCGCTATGTGCACCTGTGGACAATATCCAGAAAACATGGAGTATATTTTCAGATGTGCCAACTGAACGATACCACAAGAAGAAAACGATTGCCATCTGAAGCAGCTCTAGCGGTCATGTTCTACAGGCACGTCTCGGGGTTAGTGATCACAGTACAGTACATTGATGAAATCCATATCCAGGTGCTGCTCTCGACATGAAAACGAGGAAGAAGAGAAACATATCATCGTCATAGTTATCATATATACCTTAGATGATGTCATTTGGTAAGAAAGACAGTATCAATGACACACAATTATCAATTCTTGGCACACACATTCTAAGTCAGAACTAAGGATAAAATTATCAATACGACTAAAGGAAATATCGATTATCTGATACGATACAATATAAGCAATGATTGGAAGTGAAATAATTCCCCAGAAAAAAACAATTATATTGAGTGTTGTCCATAATATTATTACATTGTTTGTTTGTTTGAGAAACCATTGAATTACGAGCGATTAACTCTTTTCTGCCTATGTGCAATTGAACGTTGCTTTTTACAGCTTTCTTTCATACCCAGAAGACTTCACCTTTCGGATTGGTGCAATGCCTATTGAATTATTACATAGTAAGATTTTTTGCAAACTATTGTTATGACTATATTAACACAGCCAATTAATTTTGAAGAACAACATTAGTAGATGAAATACAATTTTAACCACTTCATTCTAAAATTGTTTTATATTTTGTGTTATTATTATATTTATTTCATCCTTAAACGTCACACTGTTTAACATTCTCCCATTCCCATTATTTCTTTCTCTCTCTCTCTCTCTCTCTCTCTCTTTCCTTCCTCTGTTGTTTAGTTATAGTAATTAGTGTTGTCATTATATTTGTTTTTCTTTGGTATTTCCATCACCCTGGTTAGTTTTAACAATAGAAATTACTTTAACCATTACCTCTGATATTTCTTTACTACATTCTAAATATGTCGTGTCTTTGAGTTTACACATTGCGCTTTCTCAATGCACTCCTACGTTTCTCATATAGCACTATTGTTTTAAAATTACGATTCTCCTTTGTTAAATAATTTACATAGACGCAGGGGAAAAATATAGATCGTTGAATCTGCAAGGTCAAAACACTGAGATTTATATAGTTAAGCGTCACTGCGTTATGAAGCTTCATGTCCATGTCTTCGTAAAGTCTATTTTCATGGATAGTAAATATGGATAAAGTGGTATGTTGATATTGGGAAGCACATTCCTTGACTCCACTACTGCACAAGTAGGAATGTATAATTTATGCGACAACGCAAGTAGGATGTTATATATTTTACGACCTCAAAAGTAGAATTGTATCTATTCTACGACTCCACATATAGGATTGTATCTATTATACGTCTCCTCAAGTAGGATTGCATAATTTCTGTGATGACTAGCCAGCAGCAGTGATGACTAGCCAGCAGCAGGGATGACTAGCCAGCTGCACTGATGACTAGCCAACAGCAGTGATGACTAGCCAGATGCAGTGATGACTAGCCAACAGCAGTGATGACTAGCAAACATCAGTGATGACTAGCCAGCAACAGTGATGACTAGCCAACATCAGTGATGACTAGCCAGCAGCAGTGATGACTAGCCAGCTGCAGTGATGACTAGCCAGCAGCAGTGATGACTAGCCAGTTGCAGTGATGACTAGCCAACATCAGTGATGGCTAGCCAGCAGCAGTGATGACTAGCCAACATCAGTGATGACTAGCCAGCAGCAGTGATGACTAGCAAGCTGCAGTGATGAGTAGCCAACAGCAGTGATGACTAGCCAACAGCAGTGATGACTAGCCAGCTGCAGTGATGACTAGGAAGACATCATACTTTTGTTTCATAGTCTTCATTCTTCATCTTTCACAATAACCGAAACATACACAAAGCAGAAACCATTGTTCCTATATATTCCAGCTAAAACATCAGAACTATTTGAATCCTTGTTTATTAATGGCACGGCCCATTACGTTGATTGCACCATATACTGGATGTTCACATTGATTCACATAGTCGTCCTGAATTCTGATTTGTCAAATCGGAAGGCGCAAGTATTGCAGCCAAACATAAACAATGACAGCGAATTCCGTATATGAACATCGTTATGTCAGGTTGAAAAGTAAGAAAATAAACGACGAAGAAAAAGACATATATATTTATTTATCATATAAATTAACAAATTACATGTAGGCCTATGTTCACCAAAAAGAAACATAAAACCAAGAAATTAACAAATTGCTTTCATATTCAACAAAGAAAGTCACATCCAAGATATTAATAAGTGGCATATATGTTCACCAAAGTTAACAAAACACAACCAAGACATTAATAAAATGCAGATATATGTTCACCAAAGAAACAAACTACCAGAAAAAAACAGACAAATTGCAAACATATTCACCAAAGAAACAAACAACCAGAAAATTAACACATTTCATGCGTGTTCACCACACAAAAAATACACAACCAGGAAATTAAAAAAAAATGCATGCGTGTTTAGCAAAGAAAACATAAAAAAAATAAAAAGTTTGCATGCATTTTCACTAAAGAAATCATCAAGAAAATAACAAATATTATAACTTATAATTATCAGCAGATTGTTGTTTCATAAATTGTTATCTGCATTGAAAAAGGTTTCATTTTTGTGGCACTTGTCATCACGAAGATTAACATATCTACCTGTATACATCATCATCGCCATCATAGCAAACCCTATATTTATATGATCGTAAAGGTGCAGAACTAGATACAGCACACTATCTCGCAATGCATATTATATCACTTCCATGAATAAGTGTGGAGAATATTAAGGTTGTTCGGAATTCACTATTATAAAAACATACGTTTATGATAAGTGAGTCTAGACTCGAATCTTAGATCAAACCATACATATTTGCGGCGTTTCACTATCGCCATGCGATGTTTCACTATTGCCATGCGATGTTCTTGTTGACATGTAGAAGATTTATGGTTCTCACACATATGTCGGATTTTGTTCTGTACAATGGATGATCATAATGTGGATGTACATATTGTTTCCTATCCATCTATTAGCTAAACTCTATGTTGCCTTTCAGC
Source organism: Meghimatium bilineatum (assembly GCA_034231615.1). NCBI lineage: Eukaryota > Metazoa > Mollusca > Gastropoda > Stylommatophora > Philomycidae > Meghimatium > Meghimatium bilineatum. The sequence goes on from CM067313.1 coordinate 15,264,929, forward strand.
TTTGGAGGGTAGAAGAGTTTTCTGGATATGTCCCTCGTGTGTGCTGAGTATATTTTGGAATTTGTCGCTTCTTTTATTTCGGTGGTCCATCATTTTCGTGGATGGCCTCTAGGTCTGCCTTCGCTGTATCTGTGTAGCATAGCTTGCTGTGGTATGCTGTCTGATGGTAGTATTCTGAAGTGTGCAAAAATCATTTGATATGTTGGCTATTAATATATTCCAACATTGGGGGTGCATGTTCTTAATGTCGGCATTCCTCACTCTTTCTCTTAACGATATATTAACAATATTCTTAGGATTCTGTGTAAGCATGCCATTTAAGCTCCCACAAGTTTAAGTTTTTCTTGTGCTGTCGTTGCCCATGTTTGGAAATGGTAGGACAGTGTTGGTATAATAATCGTTTTGAATAGTGTTATTTTGGCGTTCAAATATGTTTATGTTAATGTACATTTATTTTTCTCAAGATTGTATACTGTTCTCCGTTCCCGCAATAACTATTTACTAATCACATATGTATAAAAGAATATATATTATTAGAGATTCATATAAATTTATCTTCAATGCCTTAGTTATAGCTTAATTGTTGACAGCATTAGTGAAACTACTGTATACAACAAATGATACTATTAAATAAATAATTTATTAATTTAATGTTATTATCATTTCATGAAATACATGTATATATATATAGAGCTAAGGAGGCATTCCTGTACAGTTGCCACACATATCAATTACTTCTTGTGACACTCCAACATGGCATCGATGAATACTAGAAAGTTCATAGCTGTTACATGTCCTTGAGAACAGATATCGTGATGATAATACATAACTTTGAGTTTCTAGTATTTCACATAATTCATCGTTAATGTCAATATTATATACACCGCGATATATTATTATTATATAATAAAATAATGTTCACCACACATTATGTAACAATTCGCAATTAAAAACTAGACATACATTATGTTTTAGAATGTAACATACTTCCTCATGTATTTATAAAAACCATATTCCAAATATAACTTTTCGAATTTAAGATTTTAATGTGCTCACAATTCTAAAATATTAGTATTGCAGATGTCCGTATACACATAGATAATGTTAACTCACGGCGTTATATAGTCAAATATAGTGGACAGTTTCATAGTTTATATTATATTATCAAGGCACATTATTTTCTTCTATTTGTTGTCTGGTATCCTGTATTGCATCCCGGAATGTGTATATTAATATATATGGGATGCAAATGGGCCACCACATCTCTCGGCAGATCCAAGGTTAGAAGATAACTAAAATCCCAAATGTACCTCCTCTTGGTCTACCAAGCAAACAGAAATACATCTGCTCGTGCTGATTCTGGCTAAACCCTTCTGGAATAGTGTCCGTCAATGTAGTGGCATTAGATGACAAGAGAAATGACACAAGTCGATACACAGTAACGCTAGTGAGATTGTTCAGAGCACTGGGGGAAGGACGGGTAAATGAAAACGGCAAGAAATGTAGATGCATGACGAGAAACGAACGACAAAATACTGAGTACAATGAAAGGGCAACACATCGCCAGAGTGCAGCGCCAAGTGCAAATATAAAGTTAAAACGTTCTAAAGAAATTGGAACTATAATCTTTGTTTGCTTGCGACTAGCTTCTAGTTATCAGTGGTCCTTACCGGCGAGACCCAGACCCATTCGTGGGCGTCCAGCAAAGAAAGCAGCCCTAGTCAAAAACTAATGTCGAGCTTTCTATACTGGAAACATGCTCGCTCAGAGAAAGTGTTCCGTACCTGATGGGCTCAGCCACAAACGAGAGAACGAAGACATCCCCGGCCTAACTTTAATGGACCTGGCCTAAATTTTCCTACACCGGAAAAATTATTGCAGAATGAAAGGGTTCAGTACCCGAAAATCTCAGTCACAAATGGGACAATGTCATTCAGCTCGAGAACACACCTTGATTCCAAACGCGTGGTGAACCTCGGACTTGGACGAATAGTTCAAGATACCGGTGAAAGAGACCGAGCCCAGATCTTCTGTCGAGTTCTTCCTTAACCGGAAAGGTTCGCTGATGAGAAAAGAGTCAGTACACAATGGGCACAGGCAGAGAACGTCTAATTACAGCAGTCAAGTTCACTGACTGTGGACCACCTCCTCCGAGATAGACATGAACAGCAATTGTCTCACGAAGAGTCATTACACAACCCAGCGCACGTCGACAGAGGCAGGATATCACAGGCTAGGGAAACCCACTACTCGAATTAAAGGCAAGACGAAATTTAATGTGAGGATGGACCTCGGATGTCCCGGCCACAAAGTGAAGCAACCAAGGTGCAAATAATACAGTTCAACAGTGGAAATAGCAGTACAACGTACTTCACATTCTCCAGTCGAAACTACACGATTTAGCCGTTGTGGTTACACGAGAGCGAAAACAGAAGAAGAAGAAGAAGATATATATATATATATATATATATATATATATATATATATATATATATATATTCATTGCGACCCACATTTTCTTTCTTAGTGTGACTCGTTGCGGTCAGATAGTAAACAATAAGCAAGCTAACAGTATTACTAAAACAATGAGTGAGATTCCTATTACACATTCAGAATATAATTCTTCCATTATTGCTTCTGGGTATGATTTTTTTGATTATCTCTTCAGTGACAAATTAGCATTAATCTTTCAGTGGCTAATATTTTCTTTCGTGTGCCAAGCAGTGTCTATATTTGGGTTAGGGTCAAACATCGTCAATATAATCTGCTTCGTTCAGCAAGGTTTCAAGGAACCTGTTAACGTCAGTTTCCTCGGTACGGTTCTTTTCTGTAATATGTGGTGTATTGTGCATGTATTTGGTCTATTTATTAGGGCAATACACTTTTTGTTCACTTTTATTTAAAAAAGTATGCAAGTTATTGAAATGTGATTTAACCATTTTTGTGATCATTATTATGTTGATTTGTATTGTATTGAAATCCCGTTTTTTAATGGACGGTGTGGTATAATTTGCTACAAACTGTTATAATGTAGTATAGTGCAGACTCTTGGAATTAACATCAGTTATTCATATGTGTGAATATTCTGTTAAGTTCTGTAATTAATTTTATTTATTTTGTTCTGGCGATCTCATATTGTATTCCGTTAATGTTCTTAATTATTTTCGCACTTCTGTTCTTCTCTTTTTCTTTACATTTTTTATGGTATTCCACTATTTATCTCGCCTTGTCATTATTATGGGAACGTGGCCAGTACCGTTCTTTAATCGTCGTGATAAAGGAATTAATTTTAGTCGAAACGTCTGCGTGTGTACTGTCATGAGTCTTATCAGTTATCAAATAATCAATACTTCCTTACACGTTTTGCATGTCGAATGATAATGTTATTGTTGTTATCACTTGTTCTAGTTTTAATTTGTGTCTCTCTACCACAATACATCACAGAGTTTCCCTACATCATTGCTGCCATATTATGCACATATTAATGAATGTCTGTAAGCTAGTGCATTTGCAAATTAATAATTGGTTTAGTATGTGTGATATGTGTGTTCCTTATTTTACTTCATGAAGACATTATGTTTAAAGCATCGTTGGTCTGTATTTTGTATACTGTTAACTATACTCTTTCGTATCTGTGATTGTGTTTGTGAAATATGAAACTTACTACTGTGCGCTTTTCGTATACTCACCTGATGGAAACAGAATTACTACAGTTTCACCAATTATGAAAATGTCACAATGTTCCCTTTATTACTATTTGACCCTAAAAAAAATTGAACCGTTACCTTACATTGTGTAAAGTTACCGCATTCAAAATAGACGTATTTTTGTGTAAATTTGCGACACGATACTAGCCGCTAAATCGATGTAATTGTGTCACCATTGAAAAAAATTATAACATGTCAGTAGTCCATAATAAATCAAGAGTATACCAATTGAGAAAAGTCACTACACGCCAAAATCTCATAATAAATACAGTTTATCCCCATTGCAACGAGAAATCACCCATCACAAATAATATGTGTTAAGCTCAACATCAACTCGATGTAAAACATAAATACCTAACTCATGTTTCTGCATAGTTATTTCAACGGTTGATACTATCTACGTGTCAGTGATGGACAAATAATTACCTGTAAATCGTATCCCACTAGCAGTAGTGTCGTGGTAAGTCATTGGAAGACCTATCGTAACTCTACGCATAGTGATACACATATATGGCATCTCTCTATAAATAGCTAGAAATGTATATCCTCTTTGTTTCCCCCCGTTTCAAGAGAAATCTCTTTGAACCTTACAGCTCCGCCGAAGACGGATGTGTCGGGCCATTGGCGCAAATAAAACGGCGACACAACGCATTTCCATTCTCTGGACTACATCCTGCTGGAAATCTAGTAGGACAATGGTCCTGCTATAAGAGAATTCAGCAGGAGTTTGAGAATGAACGCTGAAGAAGAAGAACCTTACAGCTATATTCCAAAACGGGAACATTCTCATGAAAATTATACAATTGTGTATTAGCGCATGCTAGAGCATTGTGGTCTCAATCACGTATACCTAGATGCATACATGCCCAAGGCACGTGTCACATGTAGATATGGGGAGGGGGGATCTTCGGGATTTCCTTTTTTTAACAAGTGCTCACTATTATAATTGGAACACAAGTCCTTCTCGAGGATAGTGTTGCAACTGATCCCTTCACGTGTTATTTATTTTGGTCCCACGTTTTCAGGGTTGTCAGTGGATGACCACACAAAGTGCATTTAAAACGGCAAAAAAAAGATATGTGACATGAATGGGGACTATGTGAGATTAATGCCTAGGGTTATCCTAGAGAATTAATGTTGGAATATTGTACGTGAAAACCTTGCCCTTTTTTGTGGTAACAACCGCCCCTTTATTTGACGCCAGTTCTTATTACATGTGTATCTAAATAGATGACCGTGTCACTTCTCTACTATGTATAACGTTTATTTTTCAGATATGTTTTGTTTATTTTCATGTTTCTCTCTTGGGTATGTCTTTTATAGTGCGGTTCTTGAATATTGAATACTTTTCATGTTTCTACCTGAATATGCAATTGCTTCTAGGATCTTTTATCGTTTTTACTATTGTCAAATGCATAGCCCATTTAATGTATGAATTGCATTTTTTATATTACGTGTTTTGTATTATTTTCTTTATATTTGTCACTTGATCGAAGCCACCACATGCACATTCTGATATGTTGTATTGTTAATTTTGCTTTTGTCATCTTCATACTGCATTGCTTCATGTTCTATATTATTTGATATTCTATATTGATTGGTGTTCTATATTGATTTATTTTCATATTACATGTGTTCTATAATACGTTCTGTTCTATATTAATTTGTGTTGTAAATTATTTTGTTTTATATTACGTGATGTTATATGTTACTTTTAACATGAAGATAAACATAGAAAGGACCGAAGTAATGAAGATATGAAGAACAGAAAAACCCAACATATATATTGGAAACAGCAGACTTAAACAAGTGACAGAATCCACATATCTAGGAAGCAATATAACAACATACGGAAAGAGCAGTAAAGATATACACAATAGGTCTAGTAAAGCATACCAGGGCAAATGACACCAATCTTCTGCAACAGAGATGTAGATTTAAACACCAAAATAATACTATTCAAAACGATTATATTGCCAACGTTGTGCTAGCACTGCCGAAACATGGACAACGACAGCACAAGACAAACGTAAACTAGTGACAGCTGAAATGGCATGCTTACGCAGAATCCTAAGAATATTGCTAAGAGCTAAGAGACAGAGCTAGAAATAAGGATATTAGACAAAGAACCGGCACCGTCCCAATCTTGGAGTATATTAAAGGCCAACATATCATACTGTTTGCACACATCATTCGACTACGATCACACAGCATACCACAGCAAACTATGCTACAGAGATAAAGTGAATGCAGACCTAGAAGCCGACCTCAATAACGATGGACCACCGAAATAAAGGAGGCGAGACATTCCCCAATATACTCAGCACACATGATGGCCATCTCCATCTCTACCCGTGACGCTGAAATGCTATAAATGGTTTATCAAATAGATAGATATATTACTTGGTGTTCTATGTTACTTGGTGTGTACATTTCTGTGAGCATACATAGATTATACGATTTAGGCAGAGTAGACAGACACCAACTTTGGAAAACACTATCAAAACATGTGATCCCACAATACCTAATAAACCTGTGCAGATGTAGTTCCATATGTATTCTTCTTCTTCAGCGTTCATTCTTAAACTCCCTGCTGAATCTAGCAGGACCATGATTCTACTAGATTTCCAGCAAGATGTAGTCCAGAGATTGGAAATTCGTTGTCACAGCTGTATTTGTACCAATTGCCCGACACATCCGTCTTCAGCTAAACATATCTATTCAATGTGCAGTTGAACATGTGTATGACTTTCAGACAAAATTCACAGACATTCTGGCGTGCGACTTGAATGTGTTCAATGTCCCTTGTTACACATCACATATATCGATTGCATATGTAAGATTGCCATCACTAATGAAGAAAACCTAAATAACCTTCTTTGCAAACATCATTTTACAATCGATCAAGAAAAAATATCAACAACAAAAGAACAACTACAACATATACTCCCAGCATATATGGACTTTAACATGAAGATAAAAGCATAGAAAACTAAAGTAATGTCAATCGCAAAAAACACAAAGAAATACTATTATTCTAATTGATGGCCAACAACTTGAACGGGTGAACGAATGCACTTATTTTGGAACTTTGATATCATCGAATAGGAAGAAACATCAAATAAATCCAACATACATAACCATAGCATACAGGATCTTGGGGCAGGTCTCCTATTTTCAAAATCAAATATGTGAGCATGAACATCAAAATAACACTTTAAAAAACTATCATCATACCATCACTATGCTACCAATGTGAAACGTCGACACTAACAACAGAGTCTAAAAGAAAACTTGGTACAACAGAAATGACTTGTCTACGAAGAATCCTTGGAGTAACAATAAGAGAAAGAACCAGGAACAACAACATCAGAAGACTAATAAACACAATTCCAATCCTGGATTACATCAGAATACTACAGATAAGTGGTTTTCCTATGCTTCCAGAGTACCATTAGACAGTGCACCATCAAAGAGCATTACTATACAGAAACGATGGATGCATAACAAGAGGCAGACCTTGCAAAAGTATGATTAACAAATAAAAGATTCAACGACAAATAAACCTGTTTTTATCCCCTGAAATTGCTAGGTATAAGAGGGTATAAAGCCAAATAAGAAAGAAATAATACACACATTATGAATATATATTGGTATGTTATACATAGATCATGTACAGATTATACAAAGAGCTAACATAGATCATGTACAGATTATACAAAGAGCTAACATAGATCATGTACAGATTATACAAAGAGCTAACATAGATCATGTACAGATTATACAAAGAGCTAACATAGATCATGTACAGATTATACAAAGAGCTAACATAGATCATGTACAGATTATACAAAGAGCTAACATAGATCATGTACAGATTATACAAAGAGCTAACATAGATCATGTACAGATTATACAAAGAGCTAACATAGATCATGTACAGATTATACAAAGAGCTAACATAGATCATGTACAGATTATACAAAGAGCTAACATAGATCATGTACAGATTATACAAAGAGCTAACATAGATCATGTACAGATTATACAAAGAACTTACATAGATCAATGCTTACTATGAGATGTAACTCCGTTATTAAATGTTTACTTTTCATCTCTTACAGTTCTCGCAGTCTCTGACATCGGATGTCTTGTCACATTAATATTTTCAAATCTGTGCTTCACACCAACATTTTTAGCAGCAGATTTACCATTTGTACCAATTGAATTCCAATACCTTGTCAGCGCAATGCCTCATGCTACGTTTACAAGGATAACTAGTTGCATTACTGCATTAATAACACTGGAGAGATGTCTATGTATAACTGCGCCCATTAAGGTGTGTATTTAGTGGTTTCCTACTTCATATTTAATGTGTATATACATGTGTGTGCGTGTGCATCTGTAATGTTCTTCATCCATAACCCCAAGCGAACATCGTGTGTAATAAATCATTAACAATAGAAGTAAGTAAGAGTATACTAAAATGTTACATAGAGCCCATACTGTTATTTAGTGAAGCATGAACAATTGACAATAAAGCAAGAAAACATATGTAGGCCACAACGATGTGGTTTTATAGAAGAATGTTGAAACTATCATGGACAGCTAAAAATAGCACTGCTATAATTATACAATTGGTCACCTCACATTGAGAATGTATTAACTGTATTAGAAGACGACACTCACAGTTCCTGGGTCATGTCATGAAAAGAGGAGGGGTGGAGAAAATCGTAACTACTGGAAAGATCGATGGTAAGAGAGACAGATGAAGACAACGTGAGAAAATGTTGCATGGATTGAAAACATGGCATGATGTAGAATTATCAGAAACTAAATTTAAATGTATAACAGACAGAGGACCGTGGAGAGACATCATTGCCTACGCCGGAAGGCATGGTACCAATGAATGAATGAATGAACCCCAAACGCTGGACATGCGCATACATACAATAGCCAAATTAGGCAAACCGATCTGACGATCGGTCTCAGTTGGGAGAGCAAAGTAAAACCCCACGAGGGCCACATCCAATATGCATTTAGTTTATGTATAGCTGGATCTAGAGCTTGCTCGGTGGATATGTTGTATGTTCGTGTGAAATCAAGATATCAACACATCAGTAGCATTGGTTATATCTTTATGCATATATCTGTACGTTTAATTATTTCTTCCGCAATTTTGTATTGTCATTACTTCCCATAAGGTTATATTTGTAAGTTGTGTTTATTGAATTTAGCTGAGGCAATATTACGTTACATGATCGCGCGTCAAGTAAACCGTTAACAGTGGTTATGGTTGCCGGATGGATGTACAATCACCCATATACTAGTTTTATATATCATAGACGAAAGCAAGTAATGGACTCTATGAAATCTATAAACTCTTCCACACCGCAGAACACAAGATGGAAATCTATAAACTCTTCCACACCGCAGAACACAAGATGGAAATCTATAAACTCTTCCACACCGTAGAACACAAGATGGAAATCTATAAACTCTTCCAAACCGCAGAACACAAGATGGAAATCTATAAACTCTTCCACACCGCAGAACACAAGATGGAAATCTATAAACTCTTCCACACCGTAGAACACAAGATGGAAATCTATAAACTCTTCCACACCGTAGAACACAAGATGGAAATCTATAAACTCTTCCACACCGTATAACACAAGATGGATATCTATAAGCTCTTCCACACCGCATAACACAAGATGGATATCTATAGGAGCGCTGTTCAATAATCTCCAGGATATTTCTTCTTTGCGGTAAACCGTAATTTATTAGTTAAATAGTTTGTTCCTTTCTTGCCGCAAGCGACACATAGGGCAAAGGTTTTGGTTTTCCATATGATGCGGTCCGCTGCCTGCAGCTTTAGTTCCTGGATGGTCTTACAGCCTATTAATTCCCCTTCTTTAAGAATGGTGTTTTTAAGGGTTGTTTTAGGTCGTCCTCTTTTTTCTTTTACCCTCAGGTGACCACACAATGGATTGCTGGTTTATTCTGTTTACATCTAGTCGTAAAACGTGACCAAGGTATTTCAATCTTCGTTTTCTTATGATGTTTGAAACATACTCTTGGTGTGTTTTGTCTCTAAGATCACTATTTGTGACGAAGTCGCTCCATTTTATGTTCATCAGTTTGCGTAGACATTTGTTTTCGAAGCTGTTTAGTTTGTTGTCTGTTGCTTGAGTTGATTTCCAGCTTTCACTACCATACGTTAGCACTGATACAATACATCAGTTAAATAGCTTTAGTTTGGTATTTGTCCCTAGATCTTTTGATTTCCAGATAGTATTTAATTTAGCAAATGTTCTAGCTGCCATTGCTATACGTGTGTTTATTTCTTTCATTGAGTTTCCGTCAACAAACATATATCACGTAATATATAGCGTGATGATATTATCTTAGTACACATTATAACTATATGTCAATGCATGTACAATACGTGATGCCGGTAACTTGGTGCATACACTGTGCACACTTGTCTAAGAGAAGGTTGCATAGCAGTGATAGTCGCATTAAACACAATTATTTATCAAAACGTGTGCATCCATGTATACTTTTGTCTCTTTCCTTCAAAATAATCTTCACAAATGTGCAGGCTGCGATGTGGTATTCTTTTCTAAGTGAATCTACAAAATTTCAGAAAGTGATGCAAATTCTCTGAAGATGAACCTCGTCAATGCAGAATAACCACCTTCTTTAAAGACGAGATCGTGACACATGTACAAACAATCATATGCTCTGTCAAACACATTGACTATCAAAAATAAAGTAAAGTTAACACATAACATTTATTAATGCTGTAGGTATGTGAGATGTTAGCGATCTCACATGTCAGTGGCTCTGCTTTATGAGGGAGGCAACCATCTCCTCTCCCTCACAGCCTTTACGTCCCGGACTAATCCAGTACCCAATTAAGGCTGGGTCGACCCGGGGGTTGCTGTCTAAAATTAACGGGGGAATGAACCCGTGAACACTCACATGCGAAATCAGAGCGTTAACTACTGTGCTACGCGGCTCTAAATTGGCTATCATAGAGGTGACTTAAGATTGTGTGATATAAATCGGTACGCGCAATAAACTCGTAACTGAAGATGTGCACATTAGCAGTGCAACACAGGTGATATGTAGTGCTCGTCATGACAATGTCATTATACACATAGGTGTCTACACGAAAACATTTCGTGACGAAAGTAAACAGTCCATTGCACCCGTGACCTTCATGCTGAACATCCATAATTCTACGTGGGATACATTTTTGTTTACATATCCATGTTTCCACAACTTAAGAACGAGAGAGATAGCTGATTCGATGAAAATCAGAATTTAAATTCAAAGTGAGGAGAAAATTATGGCTATTCCAAAGTTCTTACCCGAAGTGTTTTATTCCTTGGGCGGAATGGTAAATTAAGTATATACGATAAAAAGGAAACTACTTTGAATAAGATATAGGCAATTTTACAAATGGCAATCTAAAATAAATATTATGGAACTGAATAAATAGCCACCAACTACGTCCATGCATGTCTATGTTTTCAGAGGATTGTTGGATGTACTACTACTACTACTACTACTATTTTTTGCATTGAATAGTTGAGCGAGTCAAAATCAACAAAGATAAGCAATGACTGCAGAATATATAATTAGTAATTAGGTAAACAGAAATTCGATAAATATGAGTATTGCAGCATTCTCATGTATACCAGTCCCGTCTCATTCCTCGTATGGAGATGAACATACATGTTGAAAGCTATTGTAGCCGACTATTGTTAATATCGTCTTTGCTCTATCTTTCAATTGTCACAGACAAATGACAATGATATTGTAATAGCAATATCTGATTATTGTGTAACAATTGAATTATCTCACAGAAAAAGTGAAGTCCGTCTTGTCGAACAATTGTGAGCCTAGCTTTACAGTATAGTATGGTTTAATGTTCTTATATGCTTCTTCGGTAATATGGGTATGGGGGGAGGTACTTCAAAAGTAGGTAATTTTCTGATGTTCATTGCAATGCAATTGAATAGCATATGCCAATTGTTATTCCTGGCTGGTGTGATCTATTGCTTCTTATTTGGTATTTCTGTCGTCATCTCTACATCGGCTTTTTCATTTATTTTTGTGTGATTGATTCGATATTGTCTTGAATCAAAAGTTGCTGCACATGTACCACCAAATGTTTCATGAACGATTACAGTGAATGATTTCTCGACATTTCAGTTTGCTTAAACGGAATCTTATTCTTAAGTAATGTTTTTATGATAATGCGTTTAAACTAAGTTTTAGTGTTGCCATTGAATAGCCATTGTAACTGTCAACATCTGCTCCATGACACGTTCTAGTCCTGACTCGATTAATACATCATTTAAATGTTTTTGAAACAAATATTATAATCTATTTGATTTTATTTTTCAGTGGATGCTGAATACCACATTGTCTCCATGCGTGTTTTATGAAGAAATACAGTCTTTTTGTTAGCTAATGTGTAATTACTGGAAATATCTTGGACTCAAAATGAAAAATAATGGAACATGTGAAGGAGAGTAGGAATGGCTAAAAGTACTTTCAATGACATGAGGAAACTCGTAACATCTAAACACATTACAAGCAAGCCAAACTTGAGAATTATAAAATGATACATCTATTATATTTTCATGTATGGCTCATAAACATGGACAATAAATAAACAATTAGAAGAGATAATTTATGTTTTTGAGATGTGGATATATTGAAGAATAGAGAGAATATCATGGGACGATACGAAAACAAATAAAGATGTTCTAAAAGCACTTAATATGAAGGCAATTAATAAATGAAATAAAGAACAAGCAACTACAATATTTTGGACATTAAAAGAAATACAACCTTGTTGAAGACCTTACTTTGACGTAAAGTCGAAGTGTGGCCAGCAAGTTGTAGGCACAAATACATCACAAGATGTATAACAATATGGGGTAGTAAGATGAGTGCTCTACCAAAACAAGAGAAATGTGTTGGTGGAGGTCTGTTTCAGGCAACCTTTGTTGCGGAGACGACACCTGATGACGGGCAATTACTGGAAAGTTCAAACAATTCTTTGTTTACGCTTATTTATTTCTCCAAACCCACTTTTTAAGTCATAAATCCAGGTAATGATCGTTTCGTTCTCATTGAACAAACTAATAGTTACTGACAGACCTCCAATTGCTACATGCATGGACATTAACACTGACATGGCGAAGACTATTAGACTCTTGAGATTTAAGTTTCTTGAGATATTACAGGTTTGAAAGAAGACTAAATTTTAAACAAATATCAGCATTATTCAGAGTATTATTCAGAAATGTAAGAAGAACATCATTATAATTAGATGTGCATAAGCGGACACGATTTCTGATGTAGACAATGATATTACTTGTGATTGTCTATGCTTTAGGCTTACTTATACTGTCGCACACAAAGATTCATAGGCTGTAGATGTTTATGATGCACCAGAAGTTCATCAATCGTGGCCACGACGTCTCTTATGGACCCTTCCAGCGAGTAGCGCAAGTAAAAAAAAAATATTTTGAAATTTTCAACACTGACATTAATCCTTTACGCTATAGCCTTTAGATATCATAAAGAAGGTAGCATTTGTATTCTTGATTAGGAACAAGCGTCACAGAGCTGGCGACATTCACATATATGATCTGCTTGTCGTTCCATCTAAAAGTGTATAAGGTCAATGTCCCAGCCATTTGCTGATTACACATTTTTCAGATCTTTCCCGAGAGGGTGCACTTTCTCCTGTCTCCTCTAGCCCATCCAGTTTCTACCATTCTCCGAATTTGTACATTGTCTTGTTCGACCTCGTCCTCGTCTCTTCGTAGGATATCCATGCTGCTCTAATTGATTAAATCACGCATCTTCTTCTTATCTTAGTACCATTCACCAGGACTTTGATAGCGTTGGTCATCTGCTATGATACTCCCTTCGTTTCCCCTGACTCCAGCTTGACCTCGGCAGTCTATCTATTTATCGATCTATTTATTCGGTAAACCATTTGTTGCCTTTCTGCGTCAGGGGTAGAAGCGTTTTTTTTAAACGGCCCTCTAATGTGCTGAGTATACTGTGGAATTTGTCGTCACTTTTATTTTGAGGTCCATCGTTTTTGTGATCGGCCACTAGGCATGTCTTCACCGTGTCTGTGTATCATATCTTGCTGTGATGTGCTGTCTGATGGTAGTCTGCTGATGTGTGAATTCCTCGTGTCTTGCTGTTCTTAATATATTCCAAGATTGGGGCGGTGCCTGTTTGTTTTTGTTTTTTTTCGAATGATCTCATTCCTCACTTTGTCTCTTAACGATATTGCTAGGATTCTGCGTAAGCATACTATTTCAAGTTTTACAAGTGTACGTTTGTAGTGTGCTTTCGTTGTCCATGTTTTGCATTGGTAGCACAGCGTTGGCATTATAATCTTTTTGAATAGTGTTATTTTGGTGTTTAAATCCTCATTTTTGTTACTGAAGATTGGTGTCATTTGCCCTAAGGCTTGGTATGCTTTACTACATCGATTTGATATTTCTTTGCTGCTCATGCCGTCTGTGGTTTTATATTACTTCCTAGGTATGTGAGTTCTGTCACCTGATTAAGTATGTTGTTTCCAATATATATATATATATATATATATATATATATGTTTCCTTCTTTTTTTCATATCTTCATTACTTCGGTCTGTTCTATATTTATCTTCATGTTAAAGATATCGCATGTTTCATGTAATCTATCTGCTTTTGTAGTTTCTCTTCTGATGGATCTAGTAGCTCATGGTAATCTGCAATTTGTAGTTCGTATATGTTATCATCCAGATTCCTTCGTTGTTTTTTCTACTTTGTAGTTGTGATCTATGTATGTTATGAGCAATATGGGGATAGTACATATCCCAGTCTCACACACGAGTAAATTTGAAAAGTATCCGATGTATCTGTGCTCGTTCTTACTGAGTATTGACTATTGGTGTATAAGTAGGGGAACTCCACATGTCTGTAGTGTTGTTCATAGGTTTGGTCTATCCACTCTGTCAAAAACATTCTCGTGGTCCACGAAAGACAGATATACGTCTTGGTTATGTTCTATCGTTCCCTCTGAAAGTTGTTTGATTACGAAGATTGCATCTTTACAGTTTTTAATTTTCCGAAAGCCCATTTATGTGTTGTTGAGCTGTTGTTCTATATGTCCGCACATCCTTCTCTCTAGTATCTTGCTAAATATTTTTCCTATGTAGCTTAAGAGTGAAATGCCTCCCTCTGTACTTAGAGCAGTCACTCTTACTGTCTTTTTTTTCTACAAGATGGGAGTAATCATCGCTGTTTTCAACTCCTGTTGTGACTTGGACAGTAGATCCATTTAAGACGGACATAGTTCTATTCATACACTTTTCTATCTTGGGCGGCATACTGTGAGAGTCCTATAGAATCAGTGATTCTGTTGGTGATTGTGCCGCCAATGGTTAAGTGAGCGCTGCTGCCACCGCTCTCTATTTCCTTTCTTATACTTAATGCTGTAGTGGGGTAAGCAGCTGACGTCTCAGCTAATTTCTCCTGCCATTTTGGTAGGTCACGAAACCCCATCCACATCTGTTTGTTTCTTGTGTTGTTGAGCTGTTTGTGTAAATTATTCTGTCGTATTGCTTCGAATGCTGCAGGATAAGTTCTTGGATCATTCCTCTGTTCTGTTAGCTGCCCAGTCGCGGTACTCTTATCCTATCTGTATCACCAATGTTGTCAATAACTTTCTTTCTTTACCAAATGCCACTTTTTTTCACTGCCTATTCTCACTTCCTCCAGCTCACAAACTCTGAGTAGTGTGTCTTTTACTTCTGCTTTCCAAGATCATCCTCTCTTGATACATCTTCCGTTTGTTTTGTCTAGAGATCTGTGTAAAGAGGTGATGGTCAGTTTTGACGACTTTGAAGAATTGTTCAATCTTAGCTATTTTATGCCTTGCTTTGATGATTAGCAGGTCAAGTATAAACCTCATATAACCGGTGGGTGTATCTCTTATGCATCTTAGGACAGCTCTCATGGCTTCGTTTTGAACTCTCTGCATTCTATCCACCTGTGTTCACGACAGTGTAAGTAAACCCGGTCCATAGTTTAACATAGGAGGTTGCACCATCGTAGAAGGTATTTGATTGGAGAAGAGTATGATGACTTACATAGAGCTGGAAGAAGTAAGAGCATGTTGTAAGTGTAAGACGTAAGTAACAGAGAAAAAAACCATTGGCTAATGGTGTGGTACTGTTAGGAAGGGGTGTAGTAATCGTGCTGCTACCAAGACAGAGGAAATGATACAATGACAACTTCAACAGTACTAAAAACCACAAGATATAATTGTTTACGCAGACAGTTCAGTTGTAAGAGACATACAGGTGCTGATGGAGCTTTGTCGCCTACCGAAATTTCAATAAAGAGGTAGAAAAATCTGCATATCCCACCACATCATCAATCATGATAATGGTGATAGTTGCAGTGATAGCGTTTCTTACTTGCCTTACGTCGCAACCATCAACATTCACAGCAAATCTACAGCGATACACTAAAATATGCACTAAATTAAGCAATAAAATATAATCCTTATGAGGGGTCGGGAAACAGTGTACATGTTCAGAAAATGATAGAAATTGAAATGGAACAACCGATGAACTGAATTCTCGTGGAAAGAATAGAAAAACACAAAACCAACAGCCCTCTGGGATATTCATTTCCTTTACATTTAGATGGCTGACGGAGTGGCAATCATATTACTTATCGGAATGTCTTTGTCTCAGTGATGCTGTTTTCTGATCACGAATAAATGTGCTTGAATTCTTTCTGATGAGTTAATAATCAATCAAATTTTCCGTACATGTAATCATTTTCAAAATTAATACAACATCCAATTTGTATTTTTCAGATCAAAACTATTGTGACACCAAAACGGGCGACTATCATTATTGTTATTACCGTTATAGTTCTTACGGCCAGCACGGCTCCAGTTTACTTTGTCAACGGGCTAGGTACCAAGTTTTATCCAGACAGAAACAAGACACTTATTGGTATCATTTTTATGGGAGATAAAGAGAACGTAGAAAAGGTCTCGTTCTCAATCAACAACGTCTGTATTCCTTTTGGAGCATTTATGATAACAATTAACTGTACGATAATACTGGTTCTTACTTTACGAAGAAAATCAAGATGGAGGGCGAGCACCAGTAGTTCCTCTCAAGCTGACAATGTTTCTATGCGTAACCAGAGTGTGTCTAAAATGGTAGTGATGATTTCAACACTGTTCATTTCTTGCTTTACTCCTGTGTGTGTTATTTTTATCGTCATGTCTGCAGAGCCTGAATTATCTGTATACGGAAAATATAAAAATGCATTATCAGTCTTTGGAGGGTTTTGTATACTTCTAGAAGCAATCAATTCTTCATCAAATATATTTTTCTATTATCACATGAGCAGTAAATACAGACTGACTTTAAAACACATATTTTGTTTGCATTCTACAAGTTAAGTAGCTTATTCACACTTAAGCAATTCAAAATATCAAAAAAATGCCTATTAGGTAGGCCCTATTGTAGTATTTATTTTAATTTTGCCACACTCCGTTTCTGAAACTGTGGAAATATGAAGATTGTTGTTTATATCTTTTAAACACTGGTTGAGGTGATATTAGAGACATCTTGGGGAGATTAAAAAATTACTGCATTTAAGGTACAATTTCTTTGCGTTTAAAAAATAAAAAAAACTACGACTATTGCAGAAAGTGTCATTTGAATAAACAGCTGCTGACAAATATAATGACGTTATTATAATGATAATTTTTACAAATACACATTAATTTTATAATTACAATTATTTTTCATTATGTTATTATGCAACACTCGTTCAGACAAAATGAGCAAAATTTTTATTTTTGCCTGTGCTAAAGCGTATGTCCAGTTTAGTTAGATCTGCAGTACTCCGTGATAATATCGAAGTTATATATTCATGCACATAATTCGATCCCGCTCTTGATATCCTCAACTTGACCATCGCTTGATCCCTAACTCCTTCAGTCTCTGTAATACTGACTGGTACATTGAATTTTGACTCTTAAATGGGCGATCACATTTTTCTTTTAAGGTCTCATTTTTCAAGTGACCACCACTTGTGATCTTCTAGCCACCGTATCAGCTCGCTCATTTCTGCGCGCTTCAGGAAGGCCTGGACAATAGACCCAAACAAGTTACTGAAGGGCAGGGTATCTATGTATGATGTCTATTTATTTCGAATCGCATCCTGTTTAGAAGTTCTGAAAAAAATGGAAAGAGTATCAGACAAAATAACTGGATTTTATTGTCACATAAGCTCTACTCTGTTCTGCCGTGATCCTTCCAGGCTACTCTAACAGAGATAATCCCTATCTGGAATTCACGCCGAACCGGACCGTATATGACTGCGTCATCGCTTCTTGCATTAATCTATATCAGTTGTCTTATATCAAGGTTTGAATTCCCATCAACCCCCAGTCACCCTCTACATTCCATACTTAGGGTAATGAATACATTCTAGTACGCTGCCATTTTCTTACCCATGTCATTATTCCAAGACATTATTCTTTATTCTGAATATTATCTAGACTGCGATGTTTTCCAAATTGATCTCTTCTGTTTTGAAATCCAAGACAGTCTTCTTTTTATTCTCATCCCATTGATGTCGGCATGCCCATGTGTAACGAGTGTCTATTATCAAATGCAACACTATATATGATTTTACATGGAGCATCCTGTGCCGGGAGCTTATTGACAATGGTCCAAACATGCAATTGATAATATAAATCCATAGTGCAGTCCTAATGCATTCGAATGAACAATTATGGATACATTACAACCGCTAATTAGGAGTCTTCTACAATGTCCGTACGCCTAGACCATAATTACTCACTGCTAGTAACCGTCGCTGGAAACGTATATATACATCATAATCTTCTATGTAAATAATTATGTATGACCCCCCATTCATCTGGTACCCTAACATTCCGAATGCTACTATTTAAGTCCTGCACTACTTTTTTCAGGCCCTCTTTACCCAGCTACTTCATATACATATATAATACCCCGTCAGGATCTGGTGCTGTATTCTTGCTAGTAACTACTTGATGCTCAGCATTTTCTCCAGTTATGATATTCTCATATGTCTGGCCTACTGATGCCGTTTCTGGAATCTGTTTTATTTTATTCTCAAGAGAAGCTTTCTCACAGTTGCCAGTCTGATCTATTTATCGCTTAAGAAACTATTGGTTATCCCCTTGTTTTCAGAAACCTTTCGGTCTAGTTTGGGACTGCCTGCTATCAATACTGCGATGCAGTTTCCAAAACATATGTACAGTTGTGTACTTACCGATCTCATTTGTAAACTTTTCCCACACATCAAGTTTATATTTATTGTCTAGTTAAGTCTATAAAGAAATTCGTTGTACACACTGTCTATTATACGCAAGTATACATATATATTGGAGAGTACATGTTTCAAGCAGGTATTTGAAAATATTTTTTTCTGAGAAATGCTAATTGGAAGACGAAGTCAACATCAGAATTTCTAAGTATGTTGTTACCTTAGGGAGGCTGCGAGACTACGAGACCGTGTGATGGAAGGTAACTTCATTATTTCTCGCCAGAAAATTACAAGTATATCGAATCATTGTGATCTCTGCTATACTCTCGTGAGATATGTGGAGTATTCGCACGCCATCGTGTTAAACTATGTTTACAGTGTGCTGTATTCGCAAATGTCTCAGCATATCGCAGAAAGAAAACATCTGATAATAAAGTTATCACTCGAGCCGAATTAATTACTACGCATTCACACACTACTACATTCACACACCCAAGTGAGATGAACCGGGGCCCGTTATGGACAAGTATGAAGTGAAACATGCTACAAAAATCAAAGAGAACATATGTTTTCATGATACTAAATATCACTAGATAATAGTGGCACACTAATAACGTAATTGTAGATTTAGCTACATGAAATTATGCATCCGGATCGTTCAGAAAGCAATAGCAAACTACTAGAAGTAATTATATATAAAATCACCACAGCCAAAAACTACTGCGTTTATGGCTGTGTCCTTAATATAAAAAAAACTACGATTTAAAAACATATCTAATACGATCACATAGTGAATACTAAAATGTAATAAAATGTATAGATTCATAGTACCTTTATTACTGTTATGTCTATAGAGAACTCACACTCCCCGAAAATCATATGATGATGTTTGTCCGTTGTAATCGACGATGACCAAATAATAATAATTATTTCAAATAATAATCAACCATAATAATAATAACAATAAGTAATAAAAATAATGAAGGTAATAGTGCGTTTTTAAATGACTAACACGTCCAAAATGCTCTTCTACAGAATTGACAACTATAGATGTTGTCTATGAGATGGGCCCACTGAACGACACCACAAGAAGAAAACAATTGTTATCTGAAGCAGTTCTATGTTCTATAGCTCTGCAGTCTATGTTCTATAGCTCTGCAGTCTATGTTCTATAGCTCTGCAGTCTATGTTCTAAGTTCTACAATTATGTCTCGGGGATGGTTATCGCAGAACAGTTCATTTCTTGATTCTTGATTCTTGACTAGAAACTGGCTTCACAGCACACGGGACATTCCCATAAGTGCTCCGCCCTCCGCTCCAACAGCCATCCCAGTGTATGTAGACTCAGAGTTCCGGTTAGGAGTTGATTGTGTGATCTTCGGCACTTTCTAAAACATTTACTTTCACCTCCCCTCACCTCTGAATACTCCCATTAATAACAGTATCTGTATGTTTACGTTTTCTTCCTCACTGACATCAACTGCATCTTGAAATGAATTTATTATTGACTTCATTAAATCTGCTTTATCTCTTCTCAGTAATGTGCCGTCTATCGCGGAATTGCCTGCCAATAGGTCGGCTCTCTCGTTTCCTCTGACCCCAGCATGACCAGGGCAGTATATCCATGTAATGCTCTGTACAACTGAGTTGTTCAATAAGTCCCGCCATTCTTTTCTTTGCATGAACTTTTCTATCATGCGCAACATGCTTTGAGAGTCTGTGAGTATTACCGAGAGAGTTGATGTATCAGTTATCAACCAATTAAGAGCTGCTGTAACTCCCTCTATCTCCATCCTCATGCTCGATGTGACAGTAGAATATGCTGAAGATTTCTCAACCACCATCACGCCGTTTCTGTAGGCAACATAACCCTAACCGCTTTTATTTGTGTTTCTGCTAACGGAGCCATCTTTGTATATAATTATGTCTTGTGGTTTCGAGTGTAGTTGGGCGAGATCGTGCACTGTATCCTGAGCCCTGACTGCCGTCCATTTTTGACACGCTTTATCTAGTTGTATTATTACTTCAGTCAGTGATTTCTTCCCAGTGTCTACCTCCACCCATTCACTGCCATTTCCTATTTCTTCCAATTTACATACTCTTCGCAGTGTGTCTTCAGCCTCTGCCATCCATGATCTGCCCCCTTGAATCATTTTCCCTTTGATTTATCTAGACGATGGTGTAATGGGTGTTGGTTGTATTCTGTCCCTTCAAGGTACGACATAACTTGTGCTACCTAATGTCGTACTCTATTGCTGGGGAAATCAAGCAGAAATTAAAAAAAAAAACACACAAAAAACTGTCAATACTGCATTTTACCAGTTCAGGCGTTGCAGGGAGGGGATTGAATAGCTGTGTGATAAAGCTCTTGCTGTCGCCACGTCATGTACAGGGTGAGTTTTTAAATTTACCCTCCGACAGAACAAACCCAGTCCTTACCGGGGATAGAACTCTAGACCTCACTCGTGTGAGACTAGCGTTCTAACCTCTCGGCCATGCGCCACACCTCAGCAGAAATCTCATATCAGAAATGGGTGAATCTCTAGTACATCCCAGTACCGCTCTCATTACCTCATTTTGAACTTTTTCCAATCTATAGACTTATGTCTGTGACAAAGTTAGTAGACCGAGGCCATAATCTATTACAGTTCATTGAAGACATCCATATCAATCGCTTGCCTCGACTTGAAAACGAGGAAGAGGAGAGACAATACCACTATCATCATTATCATATATCCTTAAAAGATATCAATTGGTAAGGAAGACATTATAAAGTACATATACTTATCCTTTCTTGTCATACACATTCTATGTCAGAATTAAGGATACAATTATCTCTACGATTGAAAGAAATCGATTGTATAATACCACACGATATAAACATTGGTTATTAGAGCTGAGATAATTCCCTTCAAAACATAATATTCATCAATGATACTGAGTTGTGTTTGCAGTATTATTTGATTTTTGTTGTTGTTTTGCTTGAGAACCCCAGGAATTAAGGCCGATTAGCTCTTTTCTGTGATTGCTTTCATACCCAGGACAGTCTTTTTATGATTGGTGCAGTGCTCATTGAATTATTACATAGTAAGATATTTGTGTTCAAACAATTGTTATGACTATATTAACACAGACAATTAATGGTGACGAACAAAATTAGTAGATCAAATAAAAATTGTAATGACTTCATTCTGGAATTGTTATATATTTTGTGTATTGTTATCATCTTCATTTCATCCTTATACGTCGCATAGTTTAACATTCTCTCATTCATATTTCTCTCTCTCTCTCTCTCTCTCTCTCACTCTATTTCCCTCTGTTCTTTAGTTATAGAAATTAATGTTGGCGTTATTTTGATTTCTGTTCACTGTTTATCACCCTGGTTAGTTTTAAGAATTGAAATTACTTTATCCATTACATCTGCTATTTGTCTACACAATTCTAAACCGATCGTGTCTTTACAGTTTACACAATTTGTTTTAACAGTGCACTCCTGGTTTTTGTCATACAGCGCACTTGTCTTAAAATTAAGAATGTCTTTAGGTACCTAATTTACCTAAACTCAGGAAAAGATATGTAGCGTTGAATCGGCGAGGCCAAAACACCGCTATTTATATAGTTACAAACGTCACTGTGTTATGAAACTTCACTTCCAGCTCTTCGTAAAGTTCTTTCATTTTCATGGGTGGTAAATATGTATATGGTTCACCTAACGCAATTAATTTAAATGGACAGCAACTTGAAAAGTTACACACATTTTCCTATCTAGGAAGCAAATTAACACTCAATGGAGATGTCATGACAGAAATTATAATGACTCGCATTGCATTAACATCAAGTGCCTTTAATAGACTGTCTAAT
This sequence comes from Meghimatium bilineatum, assembly GCA_034231615.1. NCBI lineage: Eukaryota > Metazoa > Mollusca > Gastropoda > Stylommatophora > Philomycidae > Meghimatium > Meghimatium bilineatum. The sequence continues at coordinate 15,287,883 of CM067313.1, forward strand.
ATCTGGCGGTCAAAGTCAATCAGCACACGCACAAAATGCGCTTTTTTGATGTCATATGAATGTGAGGGCTGGAAAATTTCAGAGACGGGACTTGAGTTTCGAAAACAAATGCCTTTGTAAGAAAACTAACACCCACTGGAGCGAATTCAAATCGAATGAAAAAATCAGAGATGAGACATTAAAACTACATCACATATGTTCTTAGAAAACGTCATTGGTCTTCAATCGGACATGTCCTATGCTCAGACAATAACAGAATACACCACCAATCTCTTGCATGGATAAAGTTCAGGCGGGGTACGTTCGAGAACAGTGGCTGGATGCAGTGAATAATTCCTGTGTGCGTGCAGTGACTTTTCTTTTTGTGCCGGGAAACGCGGGAGTCTGGGGTAATGAGAGAGCAGATACGTTAGCCGCCCACGCTACTACTACGGCTGTTGGTGGAGCGATGATCGGGCAGACATTAGGAATGCCCTACGGGAAAACACACGAACAAATGACTGTACAAGTGACGATGACTCTTGTTCCATGATTAGAATAAAGTAGCTTGGTTTGAAATGTGGTGTCGCTGGAAAGGAGAGTTTTCGTGGACGAAAAAGAATGATGGTCAATCAGCGACGTACTGGGACTGTCAGTCAACGTGTAATGGCGGATACACTCAAGGAAAGATCTGAGCACCTAGGGTCTGTCCGGAGTGCAATGACGATGATCCAACGACTAACTAACTAACTAACTTGCATGGATACCAATATGCAGCAGAGCCAGAGGTTGGCCAAAGGAAGCACTCAAAAGAACAATACTTATAGAAAGTAAAACAAACAAAAGGCATAATATTCAAGAACTGCACAGAATAGCTTTGAACAGATAGAATTGGTGAGATCTGACTATAACCCATGCGCTCACTTCCAGCGCTAAAGGAAAACTAGTGAAATAAAATATGGATAGAGTAACTTGTTCATTTTGTGGAACACATTTCTCCACTATACGACTCCACACGTAGGATTATATCGACTATACGATTCCAAAAGTGTGATTATATCGACTATACGATTCCAAAAGTGTGATTATATCGACTATACGATTCCAAAAGTGTGATTATATCGACTCTACGATTCCAAAAGTGTGATTATATTGACTCTACGATTCCAAAAGTGTGATTATATCGACTATACGATTCAACAAGTAGGACTATCTCGACTATACGACATCAAACGTAGGATTGTATCTACATTGCCACTCCAAAAGTAGTATAATATCGACTCTACAATTCCATAATTAGGATGATATGGACTCCAGAAATACGATACCAGAAATAAGATTACATGGACTCTACGACTCCAAAAGTAGGATTGTATCGACTCAACGAACCCACAAGTAGGATAGTAACGACTCTACAATTTCAGAAGAAATTATATATCGACACTGCGAAACAGAAAAAAAATGATTGTATCGACTCTGCGACTCCAAATGTAGGATTACATCGACTCTTCAAATCCACAAATAGGCTTGCATCGAGACTATCGTCAATAGAAACCTCTGTACATGATTTCATCCCTTATGCTTTTTATTATTGTCCTTATTTTCGTTGGTAACTATTTATACCAAATTATACTTATTTATGCATACCAAAAATAGGAAACGGCCGACCAACGAAATTCACGGTAATAATAAAATTTGGTCATTCATGAAATGTTGTGTTTTCTGTATACATGCTTTTGCTGGAATCCGGTAATGATGGAATCTATTCTTCGAATATAAATGTAGTATTGTATAATTTATGGGACTCCGCAAGTAGCATTGCATCGACTACAGTAAAGTATCCATGCAATTTATGATCGTTTCTAGAACTTTAAAATAAAATAAAAATCTATGAAAGCTTTAATCTGCTGAATTACAATAAATTCCAACGTATGCAAGTCAGCTGCAGTGATGACCAATAAGAATGCTGACTTTCTTGATTCTTGATTAGAACCTGGCCTCACAGCCCGTGGGGTATTCCCATAAGTGCTCCGCCTTCTGTTCCATCAATATATACTCGATGGTGTTTCGAGTCTAATGCCGCCAAAACAGACATCGACAGCAGGGCACAACTCTGGCCCTTGTGACAGGTTTCTTTGATGTGGCGCCCACCCACGCCGTCCCCGTAACTAGTTCAAGCACAATGTAGGCCTGTCGGAAAAAAAATGGTAACTGTTATCGAAGGTTACGACTACGAATATTATACTCTCATTGTAAATATGTTACGACTACGGGAAGCAGACTTTAATTTCATAGTATTTATCATTCTTCTTTCACAATAACCGAAACATACAAAACGCATCAACATGAACTCCAATATATTCCAACTAATACATCAGAATTAATAGAATCCTAGTTCATTAATGAAACGGCTAAGGAGTCCCATAAGTCGGTTGTACCATACAACAGATTTTAACTTAGATTCAATAGTCGTCCTGAATTATGATGTCAGGTCTAAAGGAGCAGGTATCGCAGCCAAACGTAAACAATGACAACCCTTTCTGTCTTTGAACATCATTATGCCAGATTGGAATGTTAGAGAACGAACAACAAATAAAAGTACGTCATTATTTGTTCATCATCGATATTAACAAATTGCATGCATCTTCACCAAAGAAACAAACAACCACGACATTAATACAATGAATACATGTTCACCAAAGACACACAACCAGGAAATCTACAAATTGTATACAAGTTCACTAAAGTAATACACAGCCAGGAAATGTACAAATTCTGTACAAGTTCACCAAAGTAATACACAACCAGGAAATGAATAAATTGCATACACGTTCACCAAAGTAACACACAACCAAGAAATGTACACATTTCATACAAGTTCATCAAAGAAACAAACAATAAAGAAATGAACAAAATCTACGCATGCTTAAAAAAGAAAACCATAACCATAAAATAAACAAATTGCATGAATTTTCACTACAAAAACAAACAATCAAGAAATTAACAAATATAATGGCTTATAATTATTAACGCATT
>CM067313.1:15290997-15346884 GCA_034231615.1 Meghimatium bilineatum
TATATATATATATATAATATATATATATATATATATATATATATATATATATATATTTGTGTTTTAATGAATAGTATGTTTTGTGACTCCAAGTTTCTGTTTTAGTGTGACTCCTCAGTCAGATATAAAACAATCACATAAGCTAACACTAGCACTAACACTATAAGCACTATGAGTGAGATTCCTGTTACACATTCACCATATAATTTTTCCAATATATTTTCTGGAGATGATTTTGATTATTTCTTCAGTGACAAACTAGCATTAATCTTTCAGTGGCTAATATTTTCTTGTGTGTGCCAAGCAGTGTCCATATTTGGGGTAGGATCAAACATCTTTAATATAATTTGCTTCATTAAGCAAGGTTTCAAGGAACCTGTTAACGTTACTTTCCTCGGTAAGGTTACATTCTGTACGTTGTATTGTTCATTTATTTCATATTTTTATTAGAAAAATATACTTTAGTTTATTTTGCAGTTTATGTTTTTTTTTAAATATAGAAACTATTGAAATGTGATTTAACCATATTTTGTGATAATTATTATATTGAGTGCATTGAAATCCGGATTTTTAATGTAGACTTTGGTAGAAATTGGTACAAACAGGTCTTAATGTGGCACAAAACGATTATAATTGTGTATAAATTCGTAGAATTTAGTATAAACTGTTATAATGTGATGCACTGCAGCCTTTTAGAATTAACATCCGTCATTCTTTATATTTGTCACTTGGTGGAAGCCTCCAACTTCAGATTCTGTTACGTCGTACTGTTAACTTTGTTTGTGTGATAATCTTACGATATTACTTAGTGTTATATATATATTACTTTATGTTCTATGTTACTTTTTGTTATGTATTACTTGTCGTCCTATATTACTTCGTGTTATATATTACTTGACATTCTCTCTCACTATATATATATATATATATATATATATAGTACGTGTCGTTCTATATTACTTTGTGTACTATATTAACTTGTGTTCTATTTTAATTGTGTTCTATATTTCTGTGATTACACATACATTATGATCTTTCCAGAAAGTAAACAGGCAACAATTTTAGAAAATACTATGACAATGTCTGGTTCCAAAACACCTAATCAACCTTAGGTATTAGTATTATTGTATTTATTATCTTCATCGCACACCGGACATGTCCGTATGTGCTCAGATCTCCGCTTCAGTAAACCGTTCAGGGTATAACGGCTGATTATTTCAGCACTATGTCTGTTCACTGATCTTTTTGATATCTTTGCCATGTGTTCTCTGCGGGGCACACTCCTCCTCACTCCCACATCGCACATTCTCGATATTGACACATGCTCATTCATCTCAAAATCCACTTATTTTCAGCACTAATGAAGAAAACAACCTAAAAACTATCCCGAGCGTATTCTTTTTGCAGACTATCGAGCAATAATATCAATAACAAAATCAAATCAATAACACCATATAAATAGATTCTAAACAGCATATAGGGACTAACATTAAGAAAAACACATACAAAAATGAGAAAATATCAATCTCAAAAACAAAACAAAAACATCACTATTCTAACCGATGACCAACATCTTAAACCGGTGAAATAATTCACTTATCTTGGAAACATCACATCATCGAAAGGGAAAAACACCAAAGAAATTCATCGAGAATGCACATAATATACCGGATCTTGAGGCATATGTCTGCTACTTAAAAATAAAAAAAAAAGATATTTGAGCATGAACACCAAAACTACACTATTTAAAGCTATCATCATACCATCACTATGCTACCAATGTCAAACATGGACAATAACAACATAATCCAAAAGAAAACTTAGCACAGGAGAAATGACGTGTCTAAGTTGAATACTCGGAGTAACAATAAGAGACAAACTCAGAAACGAAAACATGAGAAGACTAAATCCTGGATTACAACAGAAGGCAACAGATTAAGTTTTTTTCCCATGCTTCGTGCTTCCAGACAACCATCAGGCAGTGCCCTCAAACAGCATTACTATATACTGAAATTAAGGATAAAAAGGCAGTGTCTAGTCTTGCAAACGATTAATTACACAAATGAAAGTCAACGAAAACAAGCATATATGAAGAAACACACAAAACACATCTCCAGAGAACACTAACGCTGCAATATTTAAAGGGGTATAAGCGAAAGGAAAGAAGAAAGAAAGAATACATAGACCATATATATATATATCACACATATAAATTATACATATGTCAAACATTTATCAAAGTTGACCATGAGATGTCACTCCTTTATTACATGTTAACATTTGATTTCTTACAGCTTTGGCAGTCACTGACATCGGATGTCTTGTCACATTAATATTTACAAATATCTGCTTCACACCAACATTGTTAGCAGTAGATTTACCATTTGAACCAATTGAATTCCAATTCCTTGTCAGCGCCATGCCCCATGCGGCGTTTTCACGGATAAGTAGTTGGATTACTGCATTAATAACACTGGAGCGATGCCTATGTATAACTGCGCCCATTAAGGTATGTATTTATGTTTTTATACTGTATATATATATATATATATAATGTGTATATACGTGTATGTGTGTGCGTTTGTAAAGCTCTTCATCCGTAAAGCACTGGAGATACGCATACATACAAGAGCCAAATTAGGCACGTTAAGATGCGTTGGAGATACGCATACATCCAATACCCAAATTAGGCAAGGTGATCTGGGAATCAGTTGTCAGCTGAAGAGCTAAATAATTGCAAACAGGCGAAACATTATTTTATGAATGTAGTTTATGTATTGAAGAAACGAACACAGTTACAACTACGAAGAAGATATATCTGTCCAGTAGATACATACGGTTGTCAAACAAGGATAATGACATCGACAATGGAAAAAAAAATTGTCTAAATGAAATGCAGTTTGAAAGTCCTAATAATATGATGGACAGAAAATATAACTAACGCAGTAGATGTTCACAAAGATCTGACCATTACAGACGAATGGCTTCTCAAAACTATAAAAACGCAAACTTGCATATTTCGGACATATACAAAGATACAATGGTTTTGAAAAACTAATCATGTAGGGGAAAGTTCCAGGGAAGAGAATAAGAGGCAGAACACATGGCCGATGGACGTATGACACCGATGGCCTTCTGAACATGACACTGGAAGAAGCTGGACAACTCGCTCGGAATCGTGCGGCTTAAGAGTAGCAGTGATGACACTGTTCTGAAAAGCTCGGACATTTATACAACAGCAGCGTTGCTTATTTCTTTGTGCACAAATCTTAACGTTTTATCACCCCCCCCCCCGATTTTGTATAGTAATTATCTTCTGTAGGTAGTGCGTGTAAGTTGTGGCTATTGAAACTGGCCTAGGCAAGCTACATGACGATCTCAAGTAAACCGTTAAAAGTGTTGATTGAGATTAGCCGAGGTACAGCTGTGATACATGATCATGTCAGGTAAACCGTTACAAGTGTTTATTGATATTAGACGAGGTACAACTATACTACACAATCATTTCACGTAAACCGTTATAAGTGGTTCTTGAGATTTAGCCGAACCACTAATAGACTACGTGACCATGCCAAATAAACTGTTAGAATTGGTTAATGTGATTAGCCGAGGCAATACTATGCTACATGAGGATTGATCTTAAGTAAACAGTTTTGTGGCTATGCTGGCGGAGTGTATGTACAACCGCACATATAATATGTAAGTTATGGAATGATAAACATCAGCAAGTACCCCACTCTATGAACTATATACTATTCCACACCCCAGAAAACAAGATGGATATCTAAAGGAGGGTTCATTAAATTCCAAGAAATATTATTTGGATGAAAAGGGTCTCGCATTGCTCTCGTGCGGACCCAGGGTTAGCAGGTAACCAATATCCAAAAAGTACCTCATCACGGTGCACCCTGAAAATAGAAATACATCTGCTCTTTCTGTATACCTGACTAATAATTTTCGGCCCGTGGATGTTGATGATGTAGATGGAATGAAAACTGCCTGAAGAGAGGCAGAAAATATTTCCGAAACCTCTACTCTATTGGATTCATCATCACTGTCGGCACACGTTGATGCACGGCATGAAAAACATGGGTGCATTCAATCTATTCCGGCGTAAACAACAGGTTACCTTATTAGTACGCAATGAATCTGCAAAATAAAATACACGCCAGATGGCAACGTAGTGTGAGTATGTGAATCAATTCACTGGCAACGTTTTCACAATGTCCAGCACGATACCGACTGGCGCAAGGTGAAAATTATACTCGAAAACAAATAGAAGGCCACCTGCCGGATCAAAATAGACCCCATTCAACGTAGGAGTCAAGACTCAAGTATTGGATACGCCAACTTGAATATGTACTCCTGGGTATGGAAGAAAGCTTTGACTACAGCACCCCATTGCAGACAGGACACGCATGGAGCAAATTTCGGCGAGTGCTATGTTTAAATGTCTGGCCGAAGCAGTGTTTGGACTCAAACTCTGGACATTGCAGGCAACGTAGAGGGGGGGGGCGCAAGTCTCCGGCGAGAGTCAACTCATCTGTCAGCCGTTGCCCAATACGGCTGATACAAAGAATTTGTTTCAGTACCCAACTGCCCACTGCGAAGCTCCTTGACCGAGATTCGTAATTTACTTACGTCTTCGGGTAATATTCCCAATTTCGAGAAGGCAAAATACAGACCACGCAATATGATTGATTGGAAGGCCATCTCAAGCGGACAAGGCGAGTGCGTGAGAAGTGCACATGTCATATCCCAGACCCACTACCTGTTTGGCAAAGCAGCACCTTGTTTAGGAAGGTTTATCAAACTTGAGTCTAATTCGACCGCCATTACCCAATACATCACATACGGAAGAAATTATATCTGGGACATAGCAACGCAGTTGGTGGTAATGTAATGGTCTTACTACACAAGGGGCAGCTCTCTGGCTGCGAAACAGCTCGTCGGCAGGGAAAGACAAGAAATGAGTGACCTAGGCAAACTATCAGCTTGTCCCGTGACATGTACCCACTATGTGTAGTAGGTTCATTTAACAGGTGCTGCATTAAGCTGAAAGCAGAAGCCTACCGGGTATGAAAGAAAAGCTCGGAGAAACCGTTCCACTTCTCATAGAAAGTAAGAGATAATCTCTCGCAATTTCTGTGTTTTGAGAAGAAGGAGGATGTACTTTCTTGGCGGAAAACCGTAATATACTGCGCGGTAAAATTATCTTAGTGCACGTCAAAACTATGAGTAAGTTCATGCGCCATACGTGATGCTCGCAACTTCCTGCATATATTTAAAAAAAATATATCACCAGACTATTATTCAAAAAGTTAAGAATGGCATTAGTGTAATTAGATGTCCAAAAGTGGGCATCTTTTTCTGATTCAGGCAAAGACACTACTTGTGATTATAAAGATCTAGGATTAGGCATACTTTTTCAAACGAATGTTGATACGCTGGAGATAGTCCAGAATAAGAGCATGATGTTTATGATGCATCAGTACATCCATGGCGCCATGAAGTTTCTTCTAGATCACCCATGTAGAGAGTAGCGCAAATGAAAACATACTTTGAAATCTCCAACAATTTACATTAACCCTGTACGCTAGTCTCTAGGGGGAGGGGAGAACAAAAGGAGGGAGTGTAAAATGAAGAAGGTCTTTGATTGCAGGAATATATCTTAAATAGAGCTGCAAGACGTAGACGCATGCTTTTAATGGGTGAAGGTAGACAAAGACACAAAGTTCTTGACTAATATTGTGGTAGTGCTAGGAAGAGAGTGTAGTAATTTAGTTGTAAACAAGACATGATACCTCATTCAACAATACTCAGAGCCACAACATACACGTATTTACACATACAATTCTTTAGTCATCATCACCAGGTACCATGCCGGGTGGCGTAGGCGGTAATGGCTCTCCACAGCTCTCTATCCACAGTATTATGTATCAAAGTCGTTGTTGTTTCTTTGCCGTGCCAGGTTGTCAAACTGTCTAATATTTTCTCACGTTGTCGCCCTCTGTCTCTGGTGCCTTCAATCTTGCCTGTTGTGATTATGTTCTCTAAACCTGCCTGTCTCATGAAGTGGCCAAAAAAAGAAGATTGCCTTTTTCTTATATTCTTGATTAAGGTCCGTTTCGCATTTAACTCTTTTAACACCTCTAAATTAGTTTTTTTCTGGCAGTCCATGGTATTCTCAGCATTCTTCTGTAGAACCACATCTCTGTTGCCTCCAATCTCCCACTTTCCAGTTTGTTTATTGTCCAGGACTCGCACCCATATGTTAGTATAGGGGTTATATAGCACTGCAGAACTCTCTTTCTCACCTCTAATGACAAAGTCATATTACACAGTATATTTTTCATTTTTCTGAATGTTGTTTTTGCCTGTCCTATTCTGCAGTAGAAGACACGAATAGGTGCGGATTTAGTAAGAATGTGTTTGAGAAATAAGCAGCCTTTCCCATCACACCATCGAAGATAAAACTGTTGACAGACGAAGTGAAAGTGTCTCTCACTTGCCTGAGGGCGCTCACATCAACACCCACAACGATTATAACAGATTCCCAGAGTATACTGCGCAAGATATATAAATGTACGATAAAAAGAAGTGCACTACTATTCTCATTCAATAGACATCAGAAGCAACATACTAGCTGACACACTGACATGAAAAATTATAGTGGATAACAAAGTAATGAAAGGATACCGAGCTGAAGTATTTAGGATATTCATGGATACACTACAAAATGATGAAGATGGGACTAAATGAAGCAATGTACATGTTCAGAGAAAGACAGACATTGGAATATGGCAGAGAATGATCTGAATCATCACCGAAAAGAACAGAAAAACACGAAACCAACAGCTGTCTGGAATATTCAGTTACTTTATTTTTAGATGGCTCACACGCTCGTATGTTGTCGAGGCCCGAAAGGGGAGCAAAGAATCGCAAAAATGTTTACCTTCCATACATGTCGTAAATGGCGACTAAGGAGGTTATGTGATGGAGTTGGCTGTCCCATCCCATATATGGTCAAAAAGCCATGCTGAAATCGGATGTACCAGGCCGTAAGGCGCAGATATCGCAACAATGGTGTAAACTATGACACAACGCATTCAGTTTTCCGGACTACATCTTGCTAATCTGCAGGAGTTTGAGAACGAACGCAGAAGAAGGAGATAGATGGCTGACTGAATCACAAGCATATTATTTATGGAAATGTTTTTTGTTCAGTAACGCTGGTTTCTGATCACGAATAAACGTTCGTGAATGCTTTCTGATGAATTATCAACTTTTAGGTCCATACAATCATCTACAAAATGGTAATACGACATCTAATTTGTATTTTTCAGATCAAAACTATTGTGACACCAAAACGTGTGACTATCATCATTGTAGCTACTGTTCTTGTCCTAACGGCCAGTGCGGCTCCAGTTTATTTTGTAAACAGGTTAGTTATCAAGTTTTATCCAGACAGAAATAAGACACTTATTGGTCTCGTTTTTATAGGAGACAAAGTGGGCGTTGAGACGGTCTCATTCATAATCAACAACGCCTGCATTCCTTTTGGAGCATTTGCGATAGCAATTATCTGTACGATAATACTGGTGCTTACTTTGCGAAGAACATCAAGATGGAGGGCGAACACCAGTAGTTCCTCTCAAGCTGACAATGTTTCTATTCGTAACCAGCATGTGTCTAAAATGGTAGTGATGATTTCAATACTGTTCATTTCTTGCTTTACTCCTATCTGTCTCATGTTTATCGCCATGTCTGCAGAGCCTGAGCTATCTGCATATGGAAAATATAAAAATGCATTAACAATTTTTGGAGGGCTTTGTGTACTTCTAGAAGCAATAAATTCTTCATCAAATATATTTTTTTACTATCGAATGAGTAGAAAATATAGAGTGAGTTTAAGACACATATTTTGTTTGGATTCCAAAATTTAAATATCATGTATTAAAATATTATATTATTTATGTTACTATTGCTACACGCCGTCTCTGAAACCGTGGACGAGTTGAAATCTGTTGTTCTATCTTTTAAACAGTGGTTACTAAACTGGACAGGAAGAATGATTGAGGTGATATCAGAAGTGGCTTTTAGCGATTGAAAAATTTAGTGTATTGAAGGTATGATTACTTTACATTAAAAATGAAAGAATATTTCAGAAAATGTCATGTGCTGACAAATATAAAGCTACTGACAAGTATAATGGAAGTATTATAATGACAATTTTTATACCAACTGTGAGAATGTCGCTCATAATCGCTCAGTATTGCACACTCAGTGTTGCACAGCATCACCAAAACGTTTCGAGTATCATATTCACGATATTGAATCACAGTAGGAAGGGAACTTATTTAATAATCTCCAGAAAATTTCAAGTATATCGGACTATTCTGACCACTGTCTTGCTATGTGCTTGTTAGACATGTACAGTGTTCGCAACGACATTTACGTCTGTAAATTATCTTCATATTGTCCTGTATTCGCACGTCATTTACGTCAGTAAATTATATTTATATTGTGCTGTATTCGCACGTCATTTACGTCAGTAAATTATATTTATATTGTCCTGTATTTGCACGTCATTTACGTCAGTAAATTATATTTATATTGTGATGTATGCGCACGCCATTTATGTCAGTAAATTATCTTCACACTGCGCAGTATTCCCAAAATTCTCAGCATAACGCAGCAAAATAACACATGCTGATGAAGTTATCACTGGAGCTAAATTAATTCATACGCATTCATACAATACTGAAGAAGGCCTAATTGAGATGAACTGGGCCTGTTATGAGTAGGTCTGACAACGCATACAACAACAGATGATGTACGTTGAGCTCTTCAATGGAAAACGACTGGCTGGGGGAAAGGTAAACGTTTCAAGAAATATTTCAGTGTCTTTAAAGAGTGCTGGCATTGATGCAACAACTGGGAGAATATTGTCCAGAATCGCTGTGTGTCACAGCCATTCCCGTAAAGTATTGAGTATCAAATTCCAAGGCACATAGAACACGTGATGTCCGAAAAGACAGAGAACACACGCACAATTACACGATTCTTATCATGTGTCCCAAATGTGGCTGGAGACTCAATGCCAGGTATTGACGTGCCCATCATCTCCGCACATACCAGAGACATATGCTGAGGTCATCATCACCTTCAGTGGGCGGCTATTACGAAAGTGGAAACGTTGATGCAAAGTGAGACGATACAACAGTCAACGAGAACATATGTTTTTATGCTACTAACTAGCACTGATAATAGTGGCACAATAATATGGTAACTGAAAATTTAACTACAAGACATTGTACATCCAAACCCTTCAGAGTCCAAACCAATGAGGAGTGTGTTCGTGGAGAGTTTACCTGCTGCAGTGAGAAGTGTGCTCTTGGAGAGTTGATCTGCTGCAATCAGAGGTGTGTTCTTGGACAGTTTATCTGCTGCAATGAGAGGTGTGTTCTTGGAGAGTTGATTTGCTGCAGTGAGGGGGTGTGTTAAAAATATCAAGATGTTTCTTACCCATCATTGTATTGGACGGTTCTTACACCTGCTACCAGCAACCCTACCTTTCCTTATTCATGTTTCCAAGTTGTTGTTTTTGGGGGATTTTTTTTTGTATGACCAAAATATTCAGTGTCCATATTATAATCCCATTTAAGTATAATAAAGTTTAACCATCGTAACATGTAATGTTCTTGTCTGTTCATGATTAGTAGTTTTGCTGCCCATGATATCAACATTTTTCTAAAGTTTTCGATTTTGAAGAAAGCTATTCTCTTTGCCACGGTTTTATTGTCTATGAATAACAATCACAACATGTTGGAAATATATTGTCTATAATCAGATGTAATTTAGCTTTGGAACTGGTACTTTGTAGAAGATGTTTTCATGTCTGCATGATTTAATATCGCTAATGCAATTTATATCTTGATTTATGTAGTACAGACCCCTGAATTTTGTTGATTTGCTCTATAATATTAAAACTTGATGGCATTTTCTAGTTTGTTGTTATCAATTGTAACTAATTGTTGAGTTATACTTTATATGTTATTATGATTTGTGTTTTCTATGTGCTTAAACAGGAGATTTGGAACTCTGTATTTTTTTAATGATGATATAGACAATTCTTTCATACCTTCCTTGTTGGATATTAAAATAACCGTTGAAAAAAACAATATGCATATCCAGCTTCTGATATCTACATTCATTTAATGGTAAGAGAATACAACTGTGCATGTATCTGGCTATATCTTACGTTTCTCAATATGCTTTCCGCGTAGATGTTAAACAAATAGGGTAGGGAGAGAAACTCCTTGTCTAACTCTTTTCTGCACACAAAAAATCAATCAGATATTTCATATCTCGCTTTTACTGCAGCTTCGTGTTCTTAATATAGCAGTGATATCAGGTGTATAAGGTATTTTGGCAATCACCTTTTTTCTATAACTGTCCACAGTTGGTGACGTTGTACACATTCTATCTTTCTTTTAGTGAATGAAACAATTATGCATATTGATATTACATTCACTACATCTTTCTTCATTAATTCTCATATTGAATATGCGATCTCCGGTATTTCATCAGATCTAAAATTAGCCTGCACGTCAAGAATGTCTGCTTTCAGACTTTCCCTACAATCTCCTGATGAAATATATAATAATATTTATGCTTCGCATCCATACAGAAGGATTGGCTCAATATAACATCCTACCACTCGAACACATGCATATCTCGGCATATGTGTTGATATTACTCCAATGCATATATTTTCTGAGGTATTTGGTTACTCCATTTTGAGGGCATACATAGAAATAAAGACGTTCTCAAGATCTTCCTACACAAACAATCTGTAAATATAGCAGGTACTCCCATCAATGACATCATCCTCTACTTTGTTAGAGGATATACAAGCATACGACAAACAAGATGGACAAGACAGACATAAGGGGGGGGGGGCATTATCATTATATAAATATGATATTCCTGCCACACAAAATTAGAATACATTCAGCAACTGAAATCGGAAAAAAATGGAATTAAGCACTCAGTTTACGGTGGCGTATTGCGCTTACAATAGCAGAGGAAGAAAATGCACCATAAAAGATGACACTATGAGCTGATCTGAGAACTAAGGCCAACATGACCTGAACTCAAGTGGAGAAATTGTAAAATAGTTGAATAACGAATGAGAGAACACTTCTTAAATCTGTCAGAATACCAATCCCTCGTTTATTCATGAAGCTGGATGTCATCACCCACCCTTTATTTTGCATTTATAACACACAAAAATGCTACCTAAAATAATACATACAGTGCATGATCAGTTCGTAGATAGTGACCACATAACCTATTCTAATACACATGAAACCACCCATAAATCACCCACATACAACTTAGAACGAAGATGAAATTAGAAAACGATATACTAATAAGAAAATGTCCTACTTCAACTGACATCCACTCCACCCAAATCAACGGCAATACTGATCGTATAAACAACTCATATGCACTATGACAACATTTAATTATCCAAGCCTCAAAATAGTCAACTGCCTAAAATGACAGATTTAATTACAACCCCAGCTGGGCAGAGCATCATCAGCACTTTCACAATCAACAAATGTTGCCATAAATGTGGCGGATGGCAGTCCCAGTGTGGGAAACGACATATAACTCTATATGCAGCCAATCTACTGTATATAATAAAAATATCAAACAGAAGGCATGAGAAGTTGCTATGAAAATAAAAACTCTCTTAATTTTGGCAGAGAAATGGGTGGTTGGTTGGTTGCTGATCCAGCGGTCCATGGACTCATACCATTTGACCCAATGCCATTAAATGGCATTATATTTCTGGGAGGTATGTGGAGTTTCGGCCCACCATGGGCCAGAGGCAGAAACTAACTATCACACCACCAGGAAGGCAGGCTTCAACGTATACACTGCTCCGAGCCACTGCAACCACAATATGGTTTAGGTGTCCATTCCCCTCCACCAATTGACTACTGGTCATGCCGAATTTCTTTATTGCTCCAGGCATGCAACCAAATGTTCAAGTCAAAAGGATTGTCACGTCCTGAGTCAATGTGCCCCTAAGATGGGCCTCAGTCATAGGAAAAACAATGCTGTCAGTTTCCTCTTCCCCAATGTAGTGCAGCACATCTCTGTCTTTCTCCCAACCACAGAGGGTGCATACATATATAATAACACATTGCAATAACAAAATAAAAGCATGAGGAGCATAGTTGTGTAGAAGACGACATGAAACTTCTATAAGAAGATAACCTCAATATAACGGCTTATCATCTACTAAGGTTTTCAGTTGCATGGGTGGTTTGTCTAATGAGTCATTGGTGAGACCCACAGACACAACCACATGCTTGATAGAGAAGTAAACATTATTTGGAAAATTTCTTAAATCATAAACCAGAAAGATAATAGAAAACCATCAATTGTTCAGGAAATAGATACATTTTTGTACTTGCACAGCTAAATTCACTGCCAGGTATCTCACAATTTTGTCTACACGTTACAAATGACTTGGAAAAATGGTCTAAAAGAATTGTGAATGACAATAAACTAAAAAAACACGATATTATCAGAGATATATCTGCAAAATTCCCAAAAGAAATAAATATTCATAAATGAAGTTCGAGTAATGAATGATTTTACATTGTTCTGTCTCTTGTTAGTTATGTTTACAACATTTTTCTGTCTCTATGTTACTTATGTTTACAAGAAGGCCATTAGATCCTTTTGCACGAATATGAATGTTATGTGTTTGCGTTCCTGAGGATACTTTAATACTTGTACGAGATGTTCGTTGATGTTGTAATAGTGCTTGTTTCGACTGGTCCGTTCTCAGTGACTTGAGTACACAGGTTGAACGTCTTGACGAGATGACATCTTTTTTTAGGGGATGTGGTTGGTCAAGTACGGAAAACCTGTTTACTTTTGTTGCAAAGCGATTCGGTGCTGCTAAAACGGACCTGGTTCAGTTTCCGTCAGCTGTAAGAATTATTTTCATTTGACCTCATGCGTCCTACTTAAAGTTTCTAGTAATGAATGAGGACACTTTCCTATCTCGTGGGGTCACCTTTGATCAAAGGCTGACTTTGATAAATTAGATTGACAAAAAAATATAGAAAATTATGGTGTTACCCCCCCCCCATTAGCCATAATGGAGAAGGTTAAATACTATAGAAGCGACCATATGCCATGCGTCATACATTTCTCGAAAGGGTAACAAGACTTATTCATCAAGATTCACCACCCTTTTAAATATGCGCACACGAAAGAATCAGTGCTTACCAACTTGAAGACGAATGCCTGGGAACACAAGATGGTAAGACATAAGATTCAACATCCCCATGGTGGAATAGACAGAGGCATCATGGTTACTTAAAAAGCAAACGATCAAGAATTGGCAACGCATTAGAAAACATGCACACACCGCACTTAATCATAGATGGGAGGCACATAGTGCACTGGAGAGAACAATTGCGCCTTTTAAACTAGTTGCAGAAGAAGCAAAGAAGATGTGTTGGAAAAACATCACCGAGGAGGTCACGGTGGACAAAGTATAACACGTATTTTGGAAGCTACATGAAACGGAGAATATATTCGAATCCCAATACACGCGTGAGTGACGACTTAAGGCAGACACTGACATCAGATGAGAGGAGAGACAGAACCGTCTGTGATGGATATCTTCAACAAACTAAATCAGTTGAACTCAAATCAAAGCAAAGAAATGATGTACACTCTGACATCCATCACGGATTGTAGTACCACAGAAAACAAGCTTGCACATGTTGAAGAAGTGAAACTAGTTATTAAGAATGCTCCAGGCCCGCATGCTATCAGGTACATCTTACTCAAGGACATTGAGGAGAATATACCAGCTAAGATGACAGACGATTATAATGCGAGTCTGAAAACAGGAGTAGTACCAGAGGAGTGGCTACATAACTATCTTATACCCGGGCCAAAACCAGGCAGAGATTCTACGAACATAAAAAGTCATCGCATCATCACACTGCAGAATGTGTACGGTAAGATTCTGGACAGAATTGTTGCTAGACGCATAACCAGGGAACTAGAAATAAAAAGGCGTTCTCCAAAATAACCTAGGTGCATACAGACCTAGAAGAAGCAGTCACAAATGTAGCAGTCCTTGCATAAGATGTTGATGAAGGTTTTCAGGAAAATAAGAAGAATATGTAGTTGCAGCGATATGCCTGGAAGATGCGTACAATAGAGTTAGTTACACCCATCTTGTTGACATCCTAAGGGAACAATATATCCATCCCTGGATCATGCGCTGGATAGCAAATGTATTAATCTGTAGAAATGTTTCTCTCAGTTGTGGATCCTGGACGTCTGACTTCAGAACAATAGCATATGTTCTGCCAGAAGGATGTCCTGTCCCCAGTGCTGTTTAATACGTATACATTGAGAATTGCTCAATTGCAAACCCTCAGCAGTTGTCGATTTCTAACATACGCTGACGATATCCTACTATACAACATGGACATGAACATAACAGGTATCGCTGACAGTGTACATAGTGGACTAGATCAATTGTCGATATGGTGCAGAACATACAACGTTGTGATCAATCCCTCTAAAGCACATGCCATCTCGTACTCCTTAAAAAAAATAATCTGGTAAGTGACATACTGTCAGCTGTTTCTTGCATGGGCTTATTCATTGAAAGAGAACATGACATTCAATGTCCTAGGCTAATCTATGATAGGAGTCTTTCCTTTAACAAACACGTCAATATACGAATCAGAAAGTTAAACGTGTGATCAATGTTATCAAGGTTATGGAAACATTTGACATGCAGCAATGGGTACGCTTTCTGCTTCTACATGTGATGGTAATATCTGTCATAGATTATAGCCTCGACCTACCAACACTGTCACAGACACAAGTTGATATATTGGAAAAAGTACAAAATGAAGCAATACGAGCGGTACTGGAGTGTAATAGAGATACATCCATCTCTGCTATGAGATTTCTGCTTGATCTCTCCAGCATTAGAGTGCGACATTAGTTAGCAAACATTAGATCGCACCTTAAAGTGACAGAATACAACCAACACCCATCACACCAACGTCTAGATGAGTCTGGCAGATCATGGATGGCAGAGGCTGAAGAAACACTTTGAAAAGTATGTGAATTTGAAGAAATAGGAAAGGCCAGTAAATGGGTGGAGGTAGGCACTTAATAGAAATCACTGACTAAAGTAATAATACAACTAGATAAAGCGTGTCGAAGTTAGACGGGTGCCAGGTCCCAGGTTACAGTGCATGAACTCACCCAACTGCACTAGAAACAACAAGAAATAATTATATACACACACATATGGCTCCTATAACAGAAACACAAATAAAAGCGGTTGAGGTTTTATTGCCTACAGAAATGGTGTGAAGTTGTTTGAGAAATCTTCAACATTTTTCACTGTCACATCGAGCATGAGGTTGGAGATAGAGGGAGTTACAGCATCACTTAATTTGTTGATAACTGATACATCAACACACGCGGTAATACTCACAGACTCTCAAAACATGCTTCAAAAAATAGAAAAAGTTAATGCTAAGAGAAGAATGGTGATTCTTATTGAACAACTCAATTGCCCAGATCATTACATGGATATACTGCCCTGGTCATGCTGGTGTCAAGGTAACGAGAGAGCCAACGTATTGGTAGCAATTCGGCTGTATACAGCACATTGCTGAGAAGAGATAAAGCAGACTTAATGAAGGGAGTAATATATTAATTTCAAGATAAATATGATGTCTATGAGGTTTAGAATGTACACATACAGACACTTTTAGACATGAAGAGTCTCTAGAGAAGAGGGAAGAACAAGTAATAATTTTTTTGAAAAGTCCCGAAGATCACGCAATCAACATTTGACTGGGTATCTGAGTCTACACACACTGTGAAGTCTGCTGGAACGAAGGGCGGAACGCTTATGAGAATAACCCGCGTGCTGTGAAGCCAGTTTCTAATCCATAATTAATAATCAAGAGGAATCAAGCAGAAATTGGTTGGAACAAATTTGGGGGGTAACTTTTTGGTCCTGAATAAAATGTACATCTCGGAGAGGAAAAAATGATAATGATCCTTACAAATGCCAACTCTTCCGGCTTCTTCTGAACCCAGACTCATTCCACATGAGTGTCTTAACACCAGTAATATCTCAACTAAACAACAATAGAATAGATGTGGTTCTCCTTTGGAGTCTGGCCACATGACATCAATGGGAAATAAGAAAGCATGCCAGCTATCAGAAATTGGAAGTAACTACCAACAGCAACACATATAAGATCCAGCGTCAAATCCAGAGTTGAATCATCAAAAGATCTGTTAACCTAGAGTGAAACTGAGTTTGAAATCCACGGTAATAATAAAATTGGTCTTTCATGTAAACCTATTTTAATTAGTAGTGAGGTTTTAGCTGGATTATTTAGCAACA
This sequence comes from Meghimatium bilineatum, assembly GCA_034231615.1. Taxonomy (NCBI): domain Eukaryota; kingdom Metazoa; phylum Mollusca; class Gastropoda; order Stylommatophora; family Philomycidae; genus Meghimatium; species Meghimatium bilineatum. Next base: position 15,307,496 of record CM067313.1, read on the forward strand.
CTGTTTGCTGCTCTGTGTGTGTTTCGGTTATTGTGAAAGAAAAGGGATGAGGACTGAAACAAAAGTATGCTGTCTTCCAGGTTATCATTGCAACTGACTTAATAGGAAGACATTTTATTGCACTTCCACTGATTAAAGAATTCTGATATTTGTATTTTATTTTAAATTTGTAGAAAAGACCATACATTCCCCGAAAACTTTACTGTAGTCGATATAATCCTATTATTGGAGTCGCAGAAATTATACAATCCTACTTGCGGAGTGGCAGAAATTATACATTCCTACGTTTGGAGTCGTTGAATAGATACAATTCTACTTGTGGAGTCGTAGAATAGACACGGTCATTAATAGGCTCCAGGAAATATATGAATTCATATAGAATCTCAGTTCATTAACAAAGCGGCTAAATAGTCCCATACTTTCATGTACCATAAGATGGATGTTTACATTGATCCCATAGTCGTGCTGAATTCTGATATGCCAGGTCGAAAGGTGCCGTCATCGCATTCAAACGTGAACAATGACACTGAGTTCCGAAAATGCACTCTGAAAATCGATATTTCGAATTGGATAATTAGAAATCGAACGACAAAGAAAGAGACATTTATGTTTCTTGATCATTGAAATTAACAAGTTGCATGCATCTTCACCACAGAAAGACATGACCAGGAAAGTAACACATTGCATTCATCTTCACCAGAAAAACACAACGAAAATTTAAAAATTCATGCATGTTCACCAAGGAAACACGAAACTAGAAAATAAACAAACATTATGCATATTCACCAAAGAAACACACAGCCATAAATTTACGCATGCCATCATGATCACAAAACCAACACACATCCAAAAAATTAAGTCTTGGCATACATTTTTAGCAAGGAAAGACACAACAGGAAAAATAACAAAATGCATGCATGTTCACCAAAGAAATACACAATTAGGAAATTCATAAATTGCATGCATGTTTACTAAAGAAACAAACAACCAGGACATTAATAAAATGAATGTATGCTCATCAACTTGCTATCCCCTATAGATCATCTATACCATAATTGCATTGATTTTACAAGGGCCTTGACCGTGTTTGACATGATGGTCTATGGCACATACTGGACAATTTAATTTTTACACCACACTCATAGACATTGTGGAATCACTGTATACAAATTCAAATAATGCTATTTTATCAAACAATCACGTCTATATCGATCGGGTGTCGCCATATTTCCAATTTCCTTTTAGATTATGATATTGATCTTATAGCTGGGCCAAAACAAGAATTACGAGAGTTAACAGCAAAGTTGAAAATAGTTACCAGCCAGTACGGAATGGAAATCAACACAGAAATCAGCAAAATCTTGGTTAACTGCAGAAACACAGAAGAACAGACCAGCATTATGATCAATCGACATAAGTTTAAGAAGATGAATACCTTCAAATATCTCAGATGCAGAATATGCAGCGATGGAAAAAGCTAAGCAGAAGTAAAAATAAGGATGGATACGGACTTATTGTCTATGTCAAGAATAACGGTCATTTGGAAAAGCAACACCGGTACTGGAGTGAAAGTCAAAATGTATAAGTCGCTGGTGCTTTGTTGATGTGTGGTTGCGAGAGTTGGGCACTCACTATCGATGGGGAGACGATTACATGATTTCAAGTACAAATGCTACAGACAAATTCTACGAATTTTCTATTGGGAACACAAGACAAATGTGTACATAATAAATAAAAAGAGATATATGCAGGTGTACAAGAACCATTGTTCTCAATAGTGAAACGACGAAAACTAGCATGGTTTGATTTCATAATTCCTTTTCAAAAATAATATTGCAGAAAACCATCGAAGGGGTAGCAGCAGAGGAAGGGAAAACCAAAAAAAAGACGTGGACAAACAACATCAAGGAATGTACAAGGCAAGGTGTACTTCTCCGCATCGTTGAAAATAGAAATCGCTGGAGAACTCTCTGGTACCCCATTCAAAGTTTTAATCCTACGACACTGACGGGTTACGGGATTATTCATTTAATCATGATGACCAAATATAGAAACAACTAGAAAATTAACAAATGACATACATGTTTACCAAAGACGCATTTTCACCAAAGAAACAAGAAATTAACAAATAGGAGGATATTTAGTGATTAACGCATAATTGTTCCATAAATTTGTATCTTCATTGAAAAAGTGTGCGTGTAATGACCCTTGTTATGAGCTTATTACGAAGATTAATATACGTTCATGTATACATCATCATCATCATCATCATCATCATCATCATCATCATCATCATCATCACCATAGCCAAATCTACAACATCTCCGTGATCGTAGAAGCGCAATTCTTGAAAAACACATTATCCCGCAATTGCTATCCGTCCTCACTTTCATGTTTAAGTCTGGATAAAATTAACGGTTGTTCGGATTTCACTATTATGAATTCATACTTTATTTCATATTCCTTCCCCCCTCCCACAGTTGTTTCTGAAGGATAGTTTTGACAAGTGATTCTAGACTCCAATCTTAGATAAAGCACTACTATTGCCATAAGCTATTTCACTTTTGCCATGCGATGTTTAACTATTGCCATGCGATGTTTCACTATTTCCATGCGATGTTTCACTATTGCCATGCGATGTTTCAGAGCTTTCCAATACTTTTTCCACTAGCCAATATGTCTGCCTCAGCATACTCAGAACAATCAATCAGGATAGATACCACGCATGCCACAATGAGAATAGTAATTGTTCTGAATAGTGTGTAGGGCCATTGGGGCAAATAAAATGGCGACACAACGAATGCCATTCTCTGAACTACATCCTGATGGAAATCTAGTAGTCTTGTTACAAGAGTGATCCATCGAGAGTTTGAGAATGAGTGTTGAAGAAGAATAATGCTATTGTGGTGTTCATAAATACATTTTTGTTAATCTACATTTTGTTTCAAAGTCTGTATTCTGTTCTCCGTCCCCGCAATAACTGTTCAACTATCACATCTGTATAATAGAATATCTTTTATTAGAGATGTATATAAGTTGACCTTAAATGCTGTAGTTATATCGTAATTGTTGTATGCATTAGAGAAACTACTATGTACAACACATGACATGACTGAATAAATATCGTATTAATTGTCTATAATTATCATTTCATAAAATGCATTTACATTCATAGCTAAGCACGTAAGCAAAGTTGTACAAATGACACACATACGAATTACTTATTATAACACTTCATCATGACATCACGGATACTCGAAAATACATAAATATCATAGATATACATAGAAAGTACAACAGAAATAGTGATAATAAATAATTTCAAGTATCACATTGCTAATGTCAAGATTGTATACAACGCGATATATTATTACTATAGAAAACAATATTAACACAAATAGTATGTATAACTATACTCAATTTAGGAATGTATACAATTCTGAATAAAAATTGTGTTGTACATTTTATTTTAAAGTGTTGCATACTTACTCATGTATGTATCACAACCATATTCCAAATATACTGTTCGTAGTTAAAACTTGAATTTACTTACAATTCTAAACATATTAGTATTGCTGATGACTGTATACACATATATAATTTAAATTCATGGTGATATATAATGGACGTTTTCATAGTTGTTATGAACAGTAGGGGAATAGTACACACCCATATCTTACACCCAAGTGAATTTGAAATTTATCTGATGTACCTGCGCTTGTTCTTACTGAGCATTGGCTATTGGCGTATATGCTCTGACATGGGTATATCAGATGTTTGGGAAATCCATATGTCTGTAGTGTTATCCACAGGTGTGCTCTATACACTCTGTCAAAAGGTTTCTCTTGGTCTACGAAAGCCAAATATAAGTCTTGGTTATATTCTATCGCTCTTTATGAAATTTGTTTGATGGCTAGGATTGCACAAGTACTGTTCATAATACTCATACACCACATCTGCAATGTAGCAAAGACAACGGAAGAACACATTCTGAAGGATAACTTAAGCGAATTATTATTTGCAGATGACCAAGCACTAGTGATATCATCAGTAGAAGAACTACAAAGCCAAATAGATAGATTACATCAAACATGTAATACCTTTAACATGAAGATAACATATAGAAACGACCAAAGTAATGAAGATAGGACGAACAGAAAGAGTCGCTAATATATATATATATATATATATATATATATATATATATATATATATATATATATATATATATATATATATATATATATATATATATATATATATATATATATATATATATATTGAAAACAACTGACTTAACCAAGTGACAGAATTCACTTACTTAGGAAATAATATAACAACAGACGGCAAGAGCAGCAAAAAAATACACAATAGATGTGGTAAAGTATACCACGCCCTAAGGCAAATGACACACATTTTCAGAAACAAATACATAGATTTAAACACTAAAATAACAATATTCAAAACGATTGCTATGCCCACGCTGTGCTACCACTACCAAACATAAAGAACGACAGCGCAAGACACACGTAAGCTTGTGACTGCTGAAATGGCATGCTTACGCAGAATCCTAGGAATATCGTTAAGAGACAGGGTGAGGAATGAGGACATCCGACAAAAACCGGCACCTCCCCAATATTAGAATACATCAAGAGACAACATATCACATGGTTTGTACACATCAGCAGACTACCATCAGACAGCATACCACGGCACGCTATGCTACACAGATACAGCGAAGGCAGAACTAGAGGCCGACCACGAAAACGATGACCACTGAAACAAAAGAGGAGACACATTTCACAATATACTCAGCACATAAGAGGTCCGTCTCCAGGAAACTCTTCTACCCCTGACGCCGAAAGGGAACAAAGGGTTTCAGCGAACAAATATATCATCATAGTTTATATTATATTCTCAAATCACATTATTTTCTTCTATTTGTTGTCTGGAATCTAGCCGTGCATTTCCTAATATCTATATATATATATTCTTCTTCTTCATTGTACATTCTCAAACTCCTGCTGGATCTCCCTTGTAGCAAGACCATTGTCCTACTAGATTTCTAGCAGGATGTAGTCCAGAGAATGGAAATGCGTTGTGTCGCCGTTTTATTTGCGCCAATGTCCCGATACATACCTCTTCGGCGGGATATATATATATATATATATATATATATATATATATATATATATATATATATATATATATATATATATATATATATATATATATATATATATATATATATATATATATATATATATACTCGTATACACACAGACTCACGATATGGATGTGGCATGTGACAGATCTACGAATAGTAAGAAAAATGTATTAGAAACATACGTCTGTGATGAGAGTTAACAACACTATAGGAAGATTTCAAAATATAGAAATGGGTGTCACGCAAGGTTTTGTTATGTCACCGGATCTTTTCTCCCTGTATACATAATACGTTTTGTGAAATATTGAAGATATGCCAGGAATAACAATGGGAGAGTGCAATATACATAACTTGAGATATGCTGACGACATAGTACTGTAAAATTAGCAGCAATAACTGTAAAACTGTGTAACTCCACTGATTGTAGAAAGCCAGCAAGAACTACAAATCCTTTTGGATAAATGTGTGAAAGAAATTGATAACAAAGGCATCAAATTAACCAAGAAGATACATAATGGTTGTGTCGAAGACATATACCGCCAATATGCAACATAATGAGTAATTGCACAAAATTAACATAATTTGAAAAAGTGAAATATTTTGGTACCCTGTTAACTTCTGAAGCTAAATGCTCAAGTGAGATAAAGAGCTGAACATCAAATGCCGACTCAGCATTCCATAAAATGAGAACCATTGTGTGCAATGGAACATTATCAATGCATATCCGAATAATTCGATTACGAAGATGTTATATCGAACAAATTATATTTTTGTATGGATATGAAACATGGACTGTAAACAACAAAATCCACACAACTGGAAATTGCAGAGATGTGGTTTATTAAAAGAATGATGAAAAAGCCAATGACAGCTAAGAAAACGAATTCAGATATCGTCATTGATGCTGGCGTTAAAAGATGAAACAAATCAAACATTAGGGGCATACAGTCAAGGTTTATAGTGCATGTGCTGAGAAGAACACAGCTTGAACAAATAGTCAATAGCAAGATCAAAGTAAGAAGAGACATGGAACAACACAAACAGAAGTTGTTTGATGGTCTAGTATTATTAGTATTATTAGAAGTTCACCAACTGAGCGTATTGGCAACACAAGAGTCAGATACTCGTGGAGAGATATGCTTATTTACGTTACGCCATTTGACATGACACTTCATTTATATATATTTATATTTATATATATAAAACCATTTCTTTTTATATGAATAGTATGCTTTGTAACTCCACGTGTCTGTTTAAGTGTGACTATTTGCCGTCAGATGGTCTGTTTAAGTGTGACTATTTGCCGTCAGATGGTCTGTTTAAGTGTGACTATTTGCCGTCAGATGGTCTGTTTAAGTGTGACTATTTGCCGTCAGATGGTCTGCTTAAGTGTGACTATTTGCCGTCAGATGGTCTGTTTAAGTGTGACTATTTGCGGTCAGATATCAAACAATCAAGCAAGCTAACAGTATCACCAACACCATGAGTGAGATTCCTGTTACACAATCCAAATATAATTTGTCCATTATCTTTTCTGGAGAAGATGTTTTTGATTATCTCTTCAGTGACAAACTAGCATTAATCTTTCAGTGGCTAATATTTTCTTGTGTGTGCCAAGCAGTTTCTCTATTTGGGATAGGGACAAATATCGTCAATATAATCTGCTTCGTTAAGCAAGGTTTCAAGGAACCTGTTAACGTCAGTTTCCTTGGTAAGGTCCCATTCTGTACAATGCTCTGTAATATTCTGTAATATGCATATTTTTTAGAAATGTTTTTATTTCATCCGTTTTATTAGAAAATATACTTTAGCTTCTTTTTACAGTTTCATTTAAAAAAGTATGCAAAAAATTGAAAAGCAATGAAACGATATTTCGTCTTCTTCATTATGTTGATTTTCATTGTCTTGAAATCCAACGTTTTAAAATAGGCTTTTGTATAACTTGGTACAAACATGTTTACTGTGGTGCAAGCTGTTACAATTGTGTACAAACTGGCATAATTTGGTACAAACTTGTATAATGGGGTACATTGCAGCCTTTTGAAATTAACATCCGCCATTCATATGTGTAGATATCTTTTTTCATGTTCTATAATTATTCTGCAACTTGTCAATTCTAATGTTTCTCTATACTATCGTTGTATCGTTTACATTATTTATAGTCTACCAGAATTTTCTATTTGCACCGTAGTGCCAGTATGATGAAAATTTCTCAGTGCCGTTCTTTACACATCCAGTGGTACATTGTGTTCATTATAAAGGAATTTCAGCCGAAACGTCGATTTTTATGCGCCGTCATTTGCATTAAGTTATTATCAAATAATAAATACTTCTTTTCTCGTTTCTTCTGTCGAATTACAAATATATTGTAGCTATTAACTTTTATGGTAGTAATGTGTGTCTCTACCACAATACATGATTTATGGTTCATACATTATCGTTGCCATATTATGCACATGTTAATAAATGTCAGTAGATTTTTGCACATACAAGATAATTATTGTTTAGTGTGCGTGTGCTATGTTTGTCCTGTATTTTACTATGTCAAGACAGTATTGTTAAAACATCGTATTTTGTATACGGTTAACTATACTCCTTCGCAATTGTTAATTTGTTAGTGAAATATACAACTTAATATTGTGTATTTTTCGTTTACTCACCTGGCGGTAAACATTTTTACTGCAGTCTCACCAATTACGAAAACGTCACAATGTTTCCGTTTTTACTATATACCCCCACATCAAAATAAGCATATTCCACTTGTGAAAAGTTGCTGCACGCTTCCCTTCTATAGTGCGTTCATAAATAGTTGTCCACCTATATTGTTCATTGTCTCCGTAATTACAGAACGTACAGGCTTCACATTTTGAATGTATGCATTATTTCTTAACCACGTTACAGAATTATTATTAATTATTATCTACATTGAACGGATTATCGCAGCAGTCGCTACAAATACCGTTTTTAAGGTAGTACTGATTTTATGGCCGACTAGAACGAATGTGTTCTCTTTACGGTGCTCGATTAACGGTTGTTCCTTCCCGAAAGTAATGGCAACCTACGGGAATATTGTGCCTAGAAATTTTCAACATAACTGTTTAGAAAGACAAATAATGTAGGGAAGAGTACCTGGGAGGAGGAGAAGGGGCAGTCAAAAAGAAGACGATGGACTGACGACATTAAAGATAATATGAATACATCGCTAGAAAATGCAAGCCACATCGCCCAAGACAGAGAGAGGTTCAGAGAGTTCATTGGGAAGACAACGTTTTGAAAGGAATACGTCACATGACACACACTGATTTTATTGTATGTGGAAAAGAAATTGTACAGTAATTGCTGGTATAGGCGTATCGTTAATATGTCACAGCATGGGTAAAACTGAAGTACATTATTCCGAATGTAATATATTTTTTCTTTGCATTGATATTATATGTAGCGATATATACATTTAACAGTGTGTTCAACATGTTCTTATTGGCATGAGTATAACACACGTACTTCTCAAGGATAGGTTTGCGACTGTTAAAAATGCCGTGTTACTTATTTTGGTATATGCAACATTTTCATGATCGTTATTAGCTGACCACACAAAGTTCATTTAAAACTGCAACATTATATGTTACATGAGTGGCGTTATGTGTGATCAATAGGCAATGTTAGTATACAGAATGAATGTGGCAATATTGTTCGTGAAATCATGTCTATTTTTGCTAAAAACTACCGCTTTATTTGACACCAGTGCTATTACAAATTGTATGTAAATATATGCCAGTGTTCCTTCACTAATGTGCATTTTTTTCAGAAATCTTTTCTTTGTATTCTTGTTTCGTACGTTTCTATGTCTTTTATGGTGCCGTTGTTGAAAATTGAATAATTGTTCTTTTTCTACAACTGCTTGGCACTACAACTGTTAGACACTGCTTCTAAGGTTTTTTTACTATTATCAATGAATTGCCAATTTAATGTATTGGTTGAATTTTGTGTAATTTGTGTTTTGTATTATTTTCTTTATATTTGTCACTAGATCGAAACCGCAAACTGCAAAATGTGATACGTCTCATTGTTCATTTTGTTTTTATGATCTTCATAACGTGTTACTTCGTGTTGTATATTGCATGGTGTTCTGTGTTCTTTATGTTCTATATATCTGTGATCATACGTAGATTATACTTTTTCCGCACAGAATAGACAATAGACCATCTCTGGAAAATAATATCAAAATGTGTGGTTCCACAACACCTAATCAGATGTAGGGATTAATATTAATTTATTGACTATACTTCTTGCACACCGGACATGTCCATAGGTACTCAGATCTCTGGTTCAGTAAATATCTCAGGGTATAACGGCTGATGGTTCTAGTTCTATACTGGTTCAGTAAATATCTCAGGGTATAACGGCTGATGGTTCTAGTTCTATACTGGTTCAGTAAATATCTCAGGGTATAACGGCTGATGGTTCTAGTTCTATGCTGGTTCACTGCTCTTGTTTACATGATTGGCAGGTGTTCTCTACAAGCCACGCCCATCTTCACTCACACTTCGTGCATTCTCGATATTGAACAGCATGTTCATTCATCTTAAAATCCTCTGAGCCAGCACTAATGGAAAAAAAACACCTAAACAACCTCCTCCACGAACTTCTTTTTTCCAGAACGATCAAACAATAATATGAACAACACAATAATAACTACAATAATATATAAATAGACTTCACACAAAATGTATGGACTTAACATGAAGAAAAACAAAGATAAAAATGAGATAATGTCAATCTCAAAAACAGGAAAAAACACGACTATTATCGATGACCAGCAACTTAAACAGATGAAAGAAGGCACTTATCTCGGAAGCATCATATCATCGAATAGAAAAAAACAGTAAAGAAATCCAACATAGATGCAACATAACCGGATCTTTGGGCAGATGTCTCCTAATTAAAATACAAATATGTTAGATATGTGAGCATAGTATCAACACTGCGCATTATAAAACAACCATCATACAGTCAAGGTTTCTAGGTAATGTGTTCAGATGAACACAGCTTGAACACTTAATAACCACTGGGAAGATCAAGGGGAGAAGTGATAGAGGTCGACAAAGAGAAAATTTACTAGATAGGCTTGTATCGTGGCACGGTAGAAGCTCACCAACCGAGCTTATTGACAACACAAGAGACAGAGAGTCGTGGAGAAACATGATCGCCTACGACAGTCGGCATGGCACTTGATTGATTGATCATACCAGTGCCATGATACTAATATCAAACATGGACACTAGAATCAGAATCCAAACGAAAACTTGGTACAACAGAATGACGTTACGTAGAATCATCGGAGTAACAATAAAAGACAAACTCAGAAATAAACACATCAGAATACTAACAGACGCGCTGCCACTCCTGGATTTCATCAGAAAACTGAATGGTTTTCGCATGCTTCCAGAATACTACCAAATACTGGCCTGAAAAAAAGCATTACTATAGAGAAACGATGGATACAAAGTCAGTGGTAGACCCTAGATAATTATGTAATACATAAATACAAGAATCAAACAAAATAACCATACATGAAGCAAATACGGCATCTCCAGAGAACTCCCTGAAAATACAAGGTATAAAGGGTTATAAAGAAAGAAAGAAAGGATACATAGATCAAGTTGTATCACACATAGATCATGTACAGATTATACAAAGAGCGAACATAGATCAATGCTTACTATGAGATGTAACTCCGTTATTAAATGTTTACTTTTCATCTCTTACAGCTCTCGCAGTCTCTGACATCGGATGTCTTGTCACAATAACATTTTCAAATCTGTGCTTCACACCGACATTTTTAGCAGCAGATTTACCATTTGTACCAATTGAATTCCAATACCTTGTCAGCGCGATGCCGCATGCTACGTTTACAAGGATAACTAGTTTCATTACTGTATTAATAACACTGGAGAGATGTCTGTGTATAACTGCGCCCATTAAGGTGTGTATTTAGTGGTTTCCTACTTTATATATAATATGTATATGCATGTATGTTTGTGTCTGTAAAGTTTTTCATCAATAACCCAGCGCTGGACATGCACATACATCAAATAGCCAAATTAGTCAAGGTGGTCTGGGGATCGGTCTCAGTTGAAAGAGCGAGATATATATACACTTTGGCGAAACATCGTTTATGAATTTAGTTTACGTATAGCGGAAATAAACAAAGTTACAGCTTATACGAAGCTACATATTTCCAGTAGCAACATTCAATTCAAAACACATTATCTGTATTCGAAATGAAATACTATAGAAAGGTATTAAGAATATCATGAACATAAATACTAACGTATGTCCGCACAAATCTGAACATAAAAGAAGACTTGCTCCACACACTATAAAAAACGTAAATTCACATATTTCTGACATATAAAAAGGAAACAGTGGTTTTGAAAGATTATAGATGTGAAAGTTCCAGGTAAGACAACAAGAGGTAGCTCTTACCCACTATGGCCACATGGCATATAAGAACTTCTGAACATGACACTGGAAGAAGCTGGGAAGTTTGCACAGAAACGTGAGGCTTACAGAGTGATAGTGAGGACAATTTTCTGACAGGAAACGTCATAAAGATAGAGATATCTGAAATTAGAGCTTGCTGGGTGAATATAACACTGGTATACAAAAAAATTAAGAAAGTTGTCTATAATATTTTAACTTAATTAGGAGCATTTATGTCACTTGAAGCCAAAAATGACATCCATTTTTATCAATCAGGTCTGGTTTATTTTTCTAAATTGATTTAAAAAAATGCTATTCTCTAACTATAGCCTTCTATTCATAACTTCATTTTGATGATATTAGTAGTTGATTTATGTGTTGCATTTCTCACATAAAAAGTATTTAACAGAATGTATTTATTAAATGTTACAAACATGGAATTATATAAATGAAAAAAAAGATATTGAAAAAAGGTAAGGGCATGTAAATTATGTCATCACTGCGCAAAATTCAAAAAAAACCTTCAACTTCTTCGACTTTCTCGAGTGCTCAGCAGCAGGAATGTCTCTCTTTAGAGTCTAGCAGTAATCAGCCATCATTACTGCATCCCAATGTCTTTGATACCTGGTCTCCATCTCTTTTATGTCCTGATGGAACTCTCTCTCTCTCTCTCTCTCTCTCTCTCTCTCTGCTCGTCACTCATTGATCCAAGATTCTCGGGAAACTGATCAATATGTGAGAATAAATAATGCCCTTTTATGCCCATCTTGAATCCAAGGTATTTGAAAGCAGTCAACATATTGTTGACAACATCTTCATAGTTACTGATTTTGGTGTTGCCCAAATAATTCTTCACAACCAGAACAAAGGCCTTCCATGCTTTCAATTCCATAGTGTTCATTAATATTTCAAATTCAGGATCTCTGATGAGCTGACGATCTTGAGGTCCATCAAGAATGCCACCTTTCAACCTCTCTATTGTTAATCCTGGAGTCGAGGCACAAGTACGTGAAGCAGCCACCATCTTTATCCAGGGCTTTGGTGAACTGTTTAATCAAGCCACGATTGATATGCAGCGGTGGGAATATCTTGTTTCTGTCTACTAGAGGATTGTTGATGATATTCTTTGATCTACCCGGCACCAACTCTTCTGGTGCAGGCCAGTCTTTCAAGGTATAGTGAAAGAGTGATGAGACCTGGCCCTACTATCACACATGAACAGATAGCAGTGGTACTTTCTAAAGCTAGACTGTTGTCCCAATAGGAAATTAACCATCTTAAAGTCAACATAAATATACAACTCATGCTGATAATAAGAAACTTTATCCAGCACATACTTCACCGCTTCATACTTCTCATTCAGAGACATGGTTTGTGAGCTCCCTCCAAACAATGGATATTCCAAATTTCAGACTGCTCTTCTGCCTTTAATCCACTGACGCAGGTATTCAGTGCATGACGTGCACACCATGTGTGAAGCCAACACCTTATCCTGGTCACCAAGATTTATACCAAAATACGCATGGTAAGCTTGCTTTATGAAAGTTGTGACTGGATTCCTATTAGGAACGAGGGTGTTTTCACCGCAGATGTAGCAGAAGCGGTTAGGCTTATTTCTGCAAGATCTTCTAGTTGAATCCATTTGTATCACTTGAAACCTTAAAATATTACACACAAAAAAAATTAGCAATACTAGTAAGTTTAAACATGTGAAATCTTCATAATGTGTATATTTCAAGATAGATTAAGAAACATATGGCGTGAAAATATCCATACATGGGACAATACAATATTTGCTTTCTATATCATTTGTCCTTTTAAATTGGAAAAAAACACAGTTTCGATCAAATGTATGGAAATTAATTGTCGTTTTATTGATTGATGTGGCATGGAATATGACCCACATATAAAAAAACATCCTGTGGTGCTTGATGAAAAACCTGAACTGATTGAGCATAACCAATGTGATTTTTGGATTCAACACAATTAAAGTATCCCAAATCTGTAAAAAAAAGAAAACATAGGCAGCCAATTAGATGTTGACCAGTGTAATCTTTTCCTGCAAACTCAAAGATTCATACGACATCAGCATTTCCTATGTCTTTATGAATTCCATGTTCCGCCAAAGACGGATATGTCGGGCCATTGGCGCAAATAAAACGGCGACACAACGCATTTCCATTTTCTGGACTACATCCTGCTGGAAATCTAGTAGGACCATGGTCCTGCTACAAAGGAGATCCAGCGGGATTTTGAGAATGAACGCTGAAGGAGAAGAAGAAGAAGAATACCATGTATCGTAAACCGTTAAAAATGGCTATTGAGATTTGCCGAGAAACTAATATGCTACATGGCCATGTAAAATAAACCGTTAGAAGTGGTTACTGTTATTAGCTGAGGCAAAACTATTCTACATGATAATCCCATGTAAACCGTTAGAAGCGGTTATAATGGTGGGGTATATTTACAATAACCCATGTACTCTATAAGTTATAGAATGATAGATAACAGTAAACACTTCAATATATGAACTCTATATACTCTTCCACACTGCCGTAGACAAGATGGAGATCTAAAGGAGGACTGTTCAATAAATTGCAAGAAATAGTTTTGTGGTGCAAAGTGTCTCGCATCGCTTTCGTGCGGACCCATGGTTATGAGATAACCAAGATCCTAAAAGTACCTCCCCGTGGTGCATCCAGGATACAGAAATGCAGCTTCTATTTCTGTATTCCTGGCTAACACCTTTAGGCTTGTGTCCGTGGATTAGGTTGCTTAGATAGAATGAGAATTGCTTGCAGAGACAGAGGAAATATCTTTGAAACATCTACTCACTTACATCCAACATCACTGACGACAAACAGTGATGCAAGGCTTGCAAGACATCTGTTTATTCCTCTTCGGCTGGCTTGAAAAGCAGAAACATTGTAGGGACGACCAATATGAATGTCCCTAACATACGGTGATCTTATGAGTACACACCGAATCTCAAAAGGGAAACACATGCTAGAGGGCAGTGACGTGTGAGACAGTTCAGTGGCACCGAAGCTACAATAGTTCAGCACAAGCCCGAATGGAATAAATGCTGTTCATGTTCAGGAACACACATAACCTCACATGTTCCATCGAAATTGATCCCATTCAAAGTAGGAGTCATGAAACAAGTATTGAATTCGTAAACTTGAACATAAACACCTGGATATGGAATGACTGTCGGGTAGTTATTGTTCAAATATCAGACCAAAACAGTGGTGAGACTTGAATGCTGGAAATTGCGAGCAACATAAAGGGGCGCGCAAATCTCTAACGGCACTGCAAACCATGTCCAACTTGTCTGTTGGCCGGTGACCAACAAAGAGAATTGGGTTCAGTACGCACGGTACTACTGTGCTGATCCCCGTCCGAGATTCGTATTTTCCCTATACCTTCATGTAATTTATGCAATAGCGAAGGATCTATATACACAGACAGCGCCTCGAGATGGATTAGAAGGCCATCTCAAGCAGACGAGGCGCGTGCGTGAGAAATACACAGGTGAAATTCCAGACCCCGACGCGTTTGGCATAGCAGCATCTAGTCTATTAAGGTTTATCAACCCTTAGTATAATTCGACGGTCGACGTTACCCAGCACAGCTAATCTGGAAGAAATTATATCTGGGACACAGTGGTATTGGAATGGTCTTCCTGCACGAGGATCAGCTCTATTATGGGTGTGAAGCGCCTTTGTGGAGGAAAGACAAGCAATGAGAGACCCTGACAAATTATCATCTCGTCTCGTGACATTTACCCCCTATGAGTAGAAGTCTACTTAAATAGGCATTGACCTACAATGAAAGCTGACGCCTCCTGGGTATGGAAGAAAGATCGAAGAAACCTCCCCACTGCATATAGAAAGTAAATGCTAATCGCTTGCAATTCTTGGGGGCTTGAGAAGAAAAAGGTTACATTTTCTTTGCGGAGAACTGTAAAATACTGACCGCTGATATTATCGTAGTGCACTTCAGAACTATGAATCAGTACATGCGCCATATGTGATGCAGGTAACTTCCTGCATACACTTTATTTTTTTAAAAAGTCAGCTAACTATCATTCAGAAAGTTAAGTAGGGCATTAGTGTAATTAGATGTACAAAAGCGGGCATCTTTTCCAGATAAAGGCAGTGATACTACTTGTCATTGTCTATGGTCTGGGGATACGCATACTATATAACACAAAGGTTGGTTGACTCTAGATAGTTTAGAATGTGGTTATGATGTTTAGGATGCACCAGAAATACATAATTCAAGCCATGAAGTTACTTCTGGTCACATCCAGAAAGTCAGAAAGTAGCACTCGTGAAAACATACTTTTAAATTTCCAACAATTACATTAACCCTTTACGGTAGCCTCTAGATAGCACAAAAGGAGGGGTCATCAACCGAGGTATGTCTTTGATTGCAAAATAATAAAATAGAACTTCGTACATATAACTGGAAGAAGTAGGCACACGTTGTAAATGGGCTGTTATAGACAAAGACAATAAAGTTATTAACGAATACTGCGGTAGTGATAGGAATAGAGTGTAGACATCTGGCTGCAACCAAGACAGATGAAATGATATCTCATTCAACAGCATCCAAAGCTACACCATACAATAAATTCCACAGATATTTCTGTAGTAAGAGACAGAAATAGGTGCGGATTTAGCTTTGTCGCCTACTGAAACGGTAAGAAAGTGTTTGAAAAATACGCTGCCTATCCCACCGCACAAAGGAGCCTGTTACTGTTGATAGATGCAGTGTCAGCTTCTCTCGATTGTATGACGATGCAACCATCAACACTCACAGTAGTTATAACAGACTCCTAGAGTATGCTGTTAGAGTATGCTGTTAGAGTATGCTGTTAGAGTATGATGTTAGAGTATGATGTTAGAGTATGCTGTTAGAGTATGCTGTTAGAGTATGATGTTAGAGTATGCTATTAGATTATGCTTTTAGAGTATGCTGTTAGAGTATGCTGTTAGAGTATGCTGTTAGAGTATGCTGTTAGAGTATGCTGTTAGAGTATGATGTTAGAGTATGATGTTAGAGTATGCTGTTAGAGTATGTTGTTAGAGTATGCTGATAGAGTATGCTATTAGAGTATGTTTTTAGAGTATGATGTTAGAGTATGCTGCGCAAGATAGGTAAATGCACGATAAAAAAGAGTGCTCTACTATTCTCAACATCGCCCAAGCCTCACAGTGATCTACTGTACTGGCCATATGGGCGTAAGAAGCAACAAAATAGCTGAAACATTGACAGGAAAAGCTATAGTGCATGACAAAGTAATGAGAAGATACCAAGCTGAGGTATTTAGGATTCTCATGGATACACTACAATAGGATGAAGAGGGAGATAAATGAAACACTGTACATGTTCAGAGAATGATAGAAATTGGAATGAGACATGGAATGAATAAATCTTTACTGGAAAGAACAGAAAAACACAAAACCAACAACTGTCTGGGATATTCATTTCTTTTACTATTAGTTGGCTGACGGAATGACAGACATATTATTTATAGGAAAACCTTTTTGTTCAGTGATGCTTGTTTCTGATCACTAATACACGTCCGTGAATGTTTTCTGATGAATTAATACTAAAATCTTACGCCCATACGTTCATGCAATCAATTGCAAATAGTTAATACAACATTCAATTTATATTTTTCAGATAAAAACTATTGTGACACCAAAACGCGTGACTATCATCATTGTAGTTACCGTTCTAGTTCTTATGGTCAGCACGGCTCCAGTTTACTTTGTCAACATGTTAGGTGACAAGTTTTATCCAGACAGAAACAAGACATTAATTGGTCTCGTTTTTATTGGAGACAAAAATGGTGTTGAGAAGGTCTTCTTCTTAATCAACAACGCATGCATTCCTTTTGGGACGTTTATGATGACAATTATCTGTACGATAATGCTGGTGCTTACTTTGCACAAAAAATCAATTTGGAGAGCGAAGACCATTATTTCTTCGCAAGCTGACAATGTTTCCATTCGTAACCAGAATGTGGCTAAAATGGTAGTGATGATTTCCACACTCTTCATTTTTTGTTTTACCCCTGTCTGTATTTATTGTATCGCCATGATTGCAGAGCCTGAACTATCTGTATACGGAAAATACAGAAATGCATTATCAGTCTTTGGAGGTTTTTGTGTACTTCTAGAAGCAATAAATTCTTCATCAAATATATTTTTTTACTATCGCATGAGCAGTAAATACAGAGCGACTTTACGACACGTATTTTGCTTGGATTCTAAAATATAAGTATTATGTATTAAAATATTATATTATTTATTTTGATTAAACTCCTAGTTTGAAACTGAGGACAAGCTGAATTATGTTGTTTGTATTTTTAAGAAATGGTTTCTAAACTGGACGGTGAGAGTACTTGAGGTGATATCAATGTTGTCTTTTAGCGATTTGAAAATGTAGTTCACTTATGGTATGATTGATTTGAAATTAAAATATATGAATATTTCAGAAATATAATTTGAAGAAACAGCTATATAAATAATTACAATTATTTCAAATACAAAGGAATTGTAAAACCACAATTATTTTCATAATATCACAGTTTGCGAAATGAGATGTGTGAGGAAAACTATAAATGTCACGAGAAGAGGACGCCGGAGAAATGAAGATATCAGGAAAGAAGTAACCGCTATCTCAAGTCAAGACTGCATGGAGAGGCAGAAAACCAGATGGTTTTGTCACGTTATTAAAATGGAAATAACGCAACCAGTCCTTCGTGCATAAATCAGCAGAAGACTGATCAACAAGGCACGAGGAATATCAAGAACTAGATGGGCAGAGACAATCCAAGAAATACTAAATAGACATGGGCTATTAATTCTAACATTGCCCATTACACCAGACATATCGTAAGAAGAAACCTGCATCATAATGGTGACAAGAGCAACAGATCTAAGCCTGAACTCAAGAGGAGAAACATTAGATAATTGGCATACCGAAAACAGAGAAAACCTCATAAATCAAAATATCATCCCACCTTCTATTCCTGAAGACGGATGTCATCATCTACCCTTTATTTTAGCCTTTACAATAAAAAAAATTGCTATCTAACACAATACCTACAGCACATGATCAATTCGTAAATAGTGACAACAAAACATAATTATAAGTCAAATCAAACCACTCAGAAATCACCCGCAAACAGCTTAGCACTAAAATGGTTTTGTTAGAAGATTGACTAGAACAAATGCTGAACTTTAACTGACACCCACTCCACTCATGTCAACGGTAATACTAATCGCTTAAACAAATAGTATGCACTGTTCCGACAAGTAATTCTCCAGGCTACAAAACAGTCAATTTCCAAAAATGGCAGATCGAATTACAAACCAAGCTTGCCAGAACATAGTCAACACCTTCAGATTAACAACATGTCAAAAATGTTGCGGACGACAGTCCTAGTATGGCAAACTGTATATCTCTCAGAGCAGCCAATACACTGTATATAATAAAAATATCAAAAATCAGCCATTGAAGTTAGCCTTGAAAATACAAAATAAAACTCTCTCAATTTTGACAGAGACGGAAATATGCCACATACAAATTGTTAAACTGATAATCCAGAAAGAAAATAGAACACCATCAATTGTTCTGAGACGGAGAGACTATTGACCTTGCATGAGTAGACGCCTTACAATTCTTGTCTACATGATACAAATAACAAATAATCACAAGAATGGGGAATGATAAATATTCTATTAAAAAACACACGACTATCACACCATATTATCGTCATCAGCAAACCCCCAAAAGACACAACTATTCATAAATGGAACGCCAATAGTGAAGGAAGACACGATTTCCTATCTCCTGACATCACCACATTTGATCACAGACTGACTTGGAAAAACACAATTGAAAAACAAAAAGAAAACACAGACATCAGGGAGAAACTGGCTGGATCAGACTTGGTGTTGGGGGTGGGGGGGGGGGGGTTAACTCCTTGATTATGACGAGTATTTACATCCCACCTGGGATAAACAAGATATTGGTCCTTACTTATGCCAAATCTGATTTACAGCTCCTTCAAAACCCAAACTCATTCCACGTGAATACCTTAACAGCAGTACTATTTCAACTAAACGACCATGCAAAAGAAGTGGTTTTCCATTGGAGTCTAGCCACATAAAGTAAATGGAAAATGAGATAGCATGCCAGCTGACTGAAACTATAAGTAACTACCAGCAACAACAAATAGAAGATTCAGGATCGTCCAGTGGTGAAGTCCATCAATAAAATGTGGTTGGCCAAGCACGGAAAACATGTTTACTTGTGTTGCAAAGCCATTCGTTACTGCTAGAACAGACCTGGTTCAATTCCCGTCAGCTGTAAGAATTATTTTCATTTATTCGTATGCTTCCTACTTGAATTTACATCAATAACAGCTATGTTAACCTAGAGTGACATTCAATTCATCCACGTAGCTTAAAATATGCTAGTATCTACAAGCTTGAAAGAAAGTAAAAAATCTTTTCTTTGAAATTTAGAGCAGACCAGAACAGACTCAAACAACAAATGGACAGTAAGTTTGCAGTTTGTGTCACCGATTTGTGCATCTGTAGAAAATATCCAGAAAATATGCATCATATTTTATAGATCTGATCACTGAATGACACCACAATAATAAAGATCGTGTCATCTGAAGGGCGGTCAAGTTCTTCAGTCCTGTTCGGAGCTCGCGATCAGAGTACAGTACATTGATGAAATCCATATCAGCCACTGGGCTCGACTTCAGAACGAGGAAGAAGAGAAAGCATACCACCAACATTATTATCATAGATACATTACATGATATATTTTAGTAATAAAAACATTATCAATGACATACAATTATCAATTCTTGGCATTCTGAGTCAGAACTAAGGATATAATTATCAATACGATTAGATGAAATATCGATTGTCTGATACCGCACGATATAACAATGGTTATTAGAACTGCGATAACTCCCTTGAAAACATAATAGTCAACAATTATATTGAGTGGCGCTCGTAGTAGCATTACATAATAAGACATTTCTGTAAACCAATTTTTGTGGTTGTATCAAATCAGCCAATATTAATGTTCAAGAACAAAATTAGTCTTAAAATGTACATTATAATCTACATTGTTATAGTGTTATCGTAATGAACAATCATCACAACACATAAACAATTCGTGTGTTTTATTTTAGAATGTTACAAACATAGTAATGTAGTTATCAAAGATTACTGGTATTAGAAAGATACCGGTCGGTATCAAGATTTAGGTTTTGAAATATTTACACATTCAAACATACTGGCTGTGAATATGTCCATCACCATAGATATACATGTCTTAACAAATGATTAGACTACGAATGTATTTTATCTACTGAACCAATTGCTAAGCATGTAGTCCGACATTGTTATCAGAGCGTTTTTGTTTCAGGTCAATCTGAATTGACCAGACGTATTCAGACTTTGAATTTGATTTAAGTTGGCACTTTCACTGTGACTGCTTATTATTTGTTGCATTTCACAGTGTTGAGTATACACTCTGTTGTCGGTAGCGTACAGACTAGGCCAACGTTAACGCACTTCTTTGGTTATGTTGTATCTCGTGAATCTCTCCAGAGACATATTATTCGTGGGGCATTCATTAGATCTGCTGTATTGTAAAGAAAACAATATGTGTTTTTATGCAGAAATCTATGTATGACTACTTGTCATACTATACACATATATTGTTCTTGTACTTTTTTCATGTAAGATTGTCGCAAGATTGAATGTCCAGGTACTGACACTTTTGAAAGATTTATATGCAGTACTATTGTGCCGTCTCAGAAAGTTGGTAACTCCTTTAATCCAATTTCTTAGTATCATCTGCATGTTGTTGTTTCCATGTTCATGTTGTATACTCATGCTGCTGGCCTATTATGTATTCAGTATCACTAAGTAACCGAACTATTTCAGTATTTTCTTTTCGATATATTTGACCACATATTCTGTTCAACAGTCCTTGTTATCTCTTACCTCTCACTTGCTCTTCTCTTGCTCTCTTTGCTGCTTTTCTTAGGCATTTCTCTTCACACGTAGTAAGATTTCTCACCTGTTCTTTAGTTAGTATCCATTTTTGACATTGATGACACAATATTAGTACGATTGATGAATTTATGATGTATCATATGGTTTTCACCTGGATAGTCCATCCAACCGTTATTCGTAATATTAATATTAAAAAAAGAAATATTCTGATTGGTTCACTCAACCAGGAAGTAGGGTACCAGGGTTCATTCTCAGGCATGTTGAAGGGATATCACCTTTTCTACTATGAATGTGTGGTATCCGACTCTAGTCAGGCGGTCTGTTGTAAAAGTATGAATAGGTAGCTGAGCACTTAGCGCAAACCTTGTGTTGTGCCGCTGGTTTATAATTCATATAACCTCTGGCTTTACCTTAAGTTAATATTACCAGTTGTGTACGTAAACAATCTAAGCGTTTTACCAACATTATCATGAGCATATTTCAGGATACCATTACACATTCAGGATTACACATTTCCAGTAGCTTTTCTAGAGACGATGTTTCACAGTCTCTGTTTAGTGATGACCTAGCAGTAATCTTTCAGTGGATACTATATTCGTGTGTGTGCCAAGCAGTGTCACTCTTTGGCGTGGGATCAAACATCGTCAATATAATCTGTTTTGTTAAACAAGGTTTCAAAGAACCTGTTAACGTCAGTTTATTAAGTAAGGTTTTCGTATGTTAATGTTCGATTTTTTCCTAATGTTTATTACCAAAATATAATTTTGTGTTTTACAGTTTCAAATCATAATATATGCCATGTAAAGTGAGGGAACCACGTTTTGTGTTTATTGTTATATTTTGTGTGTGTTTGATTGTAACAGTACATTTAGTGAATGTATACCATGACTAGAATATTCTTTCATTGATCGTAACGTAAATTTAGATTTTCTGACAAGGAATTCGAGTTCAACTGACACTTTAAGACCACACTTCCCACACTAGTAATGGAACATGTGTACATTTCAAGATGCATAGATTGATGATACATTTAGCACAATCACGTGATTTTGATACGTTAAAACACAATTGAATGAACTGAAGACTACACTAAAATCATGCATCAATTGATAAGTAAATATAGAAAATTAAATTAGTACAGTACAAGTAGACGCCACCATATAGTCGAGTTACTTCCCTTGTCTATGTAAATTTCATGTTCATCATTTAATATGCTAAATATTAATTTATTTTATTGTTGGGTTAGAATAGTTTTGTTCTACATAAATAACCATAATCACAACACTAAATAATTAAATATTTCAATTATAGATGATGAACATAAAATTTACAAACATAGACAAGGACATAATTAAACATGTAGTGGCGTATACTTGTGCTGTACCAAGAAATATAAAGAAGTTTACATATCAGTTTTAAGTGGAACTATACACAGAATCAACATCTCGACATCAAAACCTGTATCCATTTTTGGACAAGTTTATAAGGAATGTAGCCACAAAATCAAACCGAGACTTCATGTCAGATATGTGGGTAATCACAGATCAGGAAAACAACAAGAAGACGAAGAAAGCCGAGAGCGACTAAAAGGTGAGTGATTACTTGAAGAGAAACGAGGCAGACAACGAAAATGCAAAACAGAAAACTCAAGTTTAAACAATGGTAGCACAGTAAAACATGTTATCTGAACAATGTACATGATTTTAAATTACGTTCTGAGTGATAGGCTGGAAGTCACAAGTACGAAGGGACTTGAGATGAGGCAAATATGGATTGTCTAAATACTAGGAGAACATATGGACCCAAGAATCAAAAATCGAGAGAGGTGTGCACATGACAGATATAATCTTTTTCATATGTATTTGGGTTGATGATGATGACGAAATGCTCCGTTTAGTGTCACAGGTAGCTCTTATCAGTCAACCGAATTCCAGGCTAAATCATTGGTACACCTCAGCTGAGTAACCAACCTGTCACTTTAATTTATATACGGTTTGTTGTCTCAAAGGCATGGTTAGTACAAGTACGCATTTCTACGATAGTACAATTACGCAATTCTACGTTAGTACAAGTACGCATGTCTACGATAGTACAAGTATATTCCTAAATCCAGAGTGAAAATGGGCGTTATGGCATAATGTGTGTTTATGGCAGCATATTAGTAGCAGAAGGAAGGCATTTCAGTGCCGCAGAATTGCAGGATCATTACGTTCTACCAGGAGGAGTAGTATATCAGCACGAGTAGTATAGTTGTGTTGAAGATGGTGAATCTCCTATAGGAACACCATGATAGCTTTACAAGGTACCCTTGCTTTCTGTACATGTGGGATAGTAGGGACAGATCTCAGCACTATTTGATACAAGACAAAGGTAGAACATAGAGATAAAATCTCACAATTAATATCTCGTCAAAGGTGAAAGGTTAGCTTTATATCCCCCCCCCCCCATAGCAGCTTCCTACAACATGCCAAGAACGAAGTTAATGCATCGAAAGACAGTACATAGAAAAACAGTACATAGGATGACAGTGCATAGAAATACAATTTATAGAAAGACAGTGCATAGAAAGACAATGTATAGAAAGACAGTGCATAGAAAGACAATGTATAGAAGGACCGTGCATAGATAGACAATGTATAGAAAGACAGTGCATAGAAAGACAATGCATAGAAAGACAATGTATAGAAAGACAATGTAAAGAAAGACAATGTATAGAAATACAATGTATAGAAAGACAATGTGTAGAAAGACAGTGCATAGAAAGACATTGCATAGAAAGACAGTGCAAAGAAAGACAGTGCAAAGAAAGACAGTGCATAGGAAGACAGTGCATAGGAAGGCAGTGCATATGAAAACAGTACATAAGAAGATATTTCAGGAAAATATGACATTCTTTACACGGTGTACTATAAGCCCAGCCCTGGTTGTCACACAGGCCATGCTTCTATGATATCAATGTGACGTCAGTCAGTTACTATATGTTTTTTTTTCATGTCATTTAGGTCTTGCAGTTTCGGACATCGGATGTCTTATTACATTAATATTTTGTAATGTCTGCTATACGCCGTCCTTTATGGCAGCAAATTTACCATTTGAACCTATGGAATTCCAATACCTTATAGGTGCTATACCTCATACAACATTTACAAAAATAACTAGTTGGATTACTGCATTAATAACACTGGAGAGATGTCTATGTGTAACTGCGCCAATGAAGGTGTGTATTTACTAGTTATTATTATTATATATATATATATATTTATATTTATCATCGTGGTGTAAATGTGTTTCATTTACAGGGATCTAAGTTGTGTTACCTTCATATTATAAATGTGACTAATATACCATCCATTCGTGACTGTCTGCAGTATAGGAGACATCTCAACTAAAACTCAAACATGAACTAGCTTCCGTGTTTCGTGAAGTCTATTGGTTGGCCTTGGCTATTTTCAGGATGCGACTCCAAGTTGTTAAATAGCGATAAATTAAAAGTCAAACAATAATCGAAATCGTAGCGAACATGCTCCAAATTAATTCTGCTAGAAGGCATGTCGACAGCCACGTCGACTATAAATGGCCATAACATACCCAGTATAAACGGCAAAACAACGCATTTCCATTATCTGGACTACATCCTGCTGGAAATCTAGAATGGATCATGGTCCTGCTACAAAGGAGATCCAGCGGGAGTTTGAGAATGAATGCTGAAGAAGAAGAATACCCATTATATATATTATCTTTCTATACGTATATATCGAGGACTTGAAATAAACCATAAAGAAGACAATAGACGGTTAACTCAAAATGAATATCATTTGCAGATTATTGGAATACGTCATGGTCTTCTGAAAGATATTGGAGATGGCGTGATCGAGTAATTTACACAATAATTCAACAGAGGTTTAAGGTACTGATCGCATACAAGAGTTTTGATTAATAGCATATTTACCACCATCCACTTGCAAAGTCATGCAAGGACATAACATAAATTAAGAGCTACATCATTTGCATGCTTAAGAATATGGGTGGAAAGTTGTTAGAAAGATATTTGCAAGACAGGATGCAATAATCTTGAAAATAGTCTATCTGCTTGACACCCTTGGTGCATATATACCTGGCAGAGACAGAACCACCAAAGTAGAAATCTAGCTTCATATATTGACCAACAGGTTCAGAAAACTGAAGAAACAGCGGTTACAGCGATACATCTTGAAGATGCATTTGACATTTGTCAGTTTCTGTGATCTTTTCAGTGAGCCGTACTATGTGTCAAGGATTTTGATCTAGGAATGCTTGTACTGTAGCAAACACAGACTGATGATGTTGTTCCTCCTTCGCAAGGGAAGATAAGCATAGCATGAAAAAATAATAAATTCGATGAACAAATTAATAATAATAATAAATTGGTAATTGTCTAATTTTATGTGTGAGCTTGTAGTTGTCCGATGAGTCCGATTCGTGCACGGAAAGTTCTATTACAGTGCATGCAGGAGTGCTGAAGGTTCGGGATAGAAGAATTTAGGGATTTGTCCTACCGCTTCTTTCGCTTACAGATTGCCCGCAGTGTTCTTTCTTTTTTCAAATTGCGTTATGTCAGCAGTGATCTGGGTTTGCCAGACTGAACAATCAAGTGACGAAGTCTCCCAGGAGATAGGATCGAAGCTGCAGTGATTGAGATAGTTTTTAGGTGATCCTTGAAGCGCTTTATCTGCGCTCAGCTTGAACGTTTACATTCGCACAGCTCCCTATAGAACAGTCTCTTTGGAAGACGCTTGTCAGGCATATGGACGATGTTGCCAGTACAGCAGAGTTGAGACCTAGTTAACAGGGAATGATTGTTTTGCATACGGGACTTCTGAAGGATTTTCATGTCTGGTACTCGATCCTGCTAACCAACTCCATGAGGTTTCGGAGGCACCGAAGGTGAAAAGAGTTAAGCTATCGAGCGTGTCTCGCATAGACAGTTCAGCAGGACGCAACTCTGTTTGACACCGTTAGTCACTGGAAAGTGGTATTTGTGTGCGCCGTCATCTTGCACACAGGCTGCCATACCATTATGGAACTGGCGAACCATGTTAGTAAATTTTTTGGGACATTCAAATTTATCCATGATCTTTCATAGGCCGTTGCCATTTACAGTGTCGAATGCCTTAGGTCGACAAATGTGGTGTAGAGATCAATGTTCTGTTCGCGAGACTTTTCCTGTAGTCGGCTGGCAGTGAAAAGCATGGCAACAGTACCTCTCTGCCCTGTCGGAAAAAAACCTGTCTCAAGATGGGCTTGCATACTGTTTAACAGGACCCTAGCCATTATCTTGCCTGCTATAGAAAGCAGGAATATGCATCGGTGGTTGTCGTAAGCTAGGTGATTTACTTTTCTCTTGTATAGATGCATGATTAAAGCATCCTTAAAGTCTTGTGATATCACTTCCAGTGTCCACATTGTCTGGAAGAGCTCTGTGAGTTTAGCAGCCATGATTCCGGTCTAGCTTGACCTGGTGACAGAGTGAACAGAGCGATGTGTAGATATCTGTTGACTGGTGTTGAACAATTACACTATCCAATGCTATATCTGTTGACTGGTGCGTGAACAGTTACACTATCCAATGCTATATCTGTTGACTGGTGCGTGAACAGTTACACTATCCAATGCTATATCTGTTGACTGGTGCGTGAACAGTTACACTATCCAATGCTATATCTGTTGACTGGTAAGTGAACAGTTACACTATCCAATGCTATATCTGTTGACTGGTGCGTGAACAGTTACACTATCCAATGCTATATCTGTTGACTGGTGCGTGAACAGTTACACTATCCAATGCTATATCTGTTGACTGGTGCGTGAACAGTTACACTATCCAATGCTATATCTGTTGACTGGTGCGTGAACAGTTACACTATCCAATGCTATATCTGTTGACTGGTGCGTGAACAGTTACACTATCAAATGCTATATCTGTTGACTGGTAAGTGAACAGTTACACTATCCAATGCTATATCTGTTGACTGGTGCGTGAACAGTTACACTATCCAATGCTATATCTGTTGACTGGTGCGTGAACAGTTACACTATCCAATGATATATCTGTTGACTGGTGTGTAAACAGTTACACTATCCAATGATATATCTGTTGGCTGGTGTGTGAACAGTTACACTATCGAAGGTTGCAGAATTTTTACTTCGCAAAATGAAGAATACATACACACACAAGTTAATATTGTAATCCTTAGCGCAAAGAAGTAACATACATGACTTGGAAATACATCACACAGTATAACACATATTGGAAAGCATAGTTCAGTGTATTTAAACACGATTTGATATGCTGAAAAGAGTCCAGAATGAGGTTGTGACGCCGGTTTTAGGACACATTATATGTCTGCTATGACATTTCTGATAGACCTACCCAGCATCAAGGTAGGACATCACATAGCGCAGGTGAAAGTATATTTAAGGTTGCCAATATTGACCATCACCTTTATAACCTCTAGATAACAAAAAAGACAAGGAATCAAACGAGGAAGGTCTTAAATGGAAGAAGCAGAAGATAGCATACTCAGAATCTGCAATTTGTAATGAGTAAGGCAATTTGTAAGGCAATTTGTAAGGAGTAAGGCAATTTGTAAGGAGTAAGACAATTTGTAAGGCAATTTGTAAGGAGTAGGGGGAAGATGTAAATAGTGAATGTAATTTTTTTTTAAAGTTCTTGAGGAATGTTGTGATACAGCTAAGTATAGAGTGGCATAAGTTGGGCTGCAACCTAAACAGTGGGAACGATAAAATAATCCGTACAGCCATAATTAACTCTACGGGATAGAATAATCTAAACAGATCATATAGTGGTATAATAAACAAACAAATGCTGGTGGAGCTCCGTCATCTAAATGGCAAGAAAGTGGTTGAAAATCTATTGCATCGAACCACTTCATCGAACATGAGAATGCAGATAGAGGCCTTAGCAGCGGTTCTCACTTGACTGTCGAAGCAACCATCAGCAAGAATGTTGGTTTTTATTTAAAAAAACCCCAGTGTATGCTGCAAAATTTAGAACAAATGAAGGATACACATCAGTGGGCCACTATGTAAACGACGCACAAAGCATCATATGGGTAACTGTACACGCCATATACATACACAGATACAACGAAAAAAAGTTATGCACTACCGGATAAAGCTATATGGAATGATAAAGTAGTGAAAAATGTCCAAGACTGGTCATGGTAGCAGTCATGGATGAAGAAAATGTTGAAAGAGACAATGTACATGTTCAGAGAATTAGAGAATTATAGAAATGAATAAGGGTGAGAGGCACGTGTGTCAGTAATAACAAGAACAGAAGACACCACAACAAACAGCAGAACATGTTTTAATCCCACAACAAACATAGGACAGTGTTTTAATCTCAAAACAATCAGCTGAATGTGATTAAATCCCACAACAAAAAGCTGATGGTGATCGAATGTGTGTGTGCAGCCGTTTCAACCCAAGTCAGAAGATTCTGTATTACACCATGGAAAACCAACAACTGAATATAACAATGAGTTTATTTAGATAGTTGGCGGAGTGGCAGTAACATCAATTATGAGAATGCCCATTTTGTGGTGACGATACGTCCTGATTAAGAAATGTGTTAAGATCAACTTATATATGTTCTGGTTTTATCAATATTTCTATATGGTTGTGAGACCTGAATTTTAACAGCAGATTAGAGAGAAATATTCAGGCGTTTGAAAAGAAAATTTATTAAAGTTTGTTAGGTATCTGTTATCGAGAACATTACTATTTCTAGAGACAGCTTACGTCATGCTAAATAAGATGCATAAGGAAGCAGAAAATAGAGCAAGAAGAGACCATATGATATTACAAGAATTATTGGAACAAAGTCTGTTGTCACATGTATTGCATATTATAGACTAAAGTGGTTGTGCCACTAATTGAAATGAATCTAAATTGATCACACAGTAAACACCAATAGGCATGATTATATAATGTATGCAAGGACATACCAAGAGGCATGATAGTACATTGTAAGAAAGGAAATACCAAGAGACATGAGCGTACAATGTATGCAAGGAAACACTAAGAAACATGAGTGTACAATGTATGCAAGGACATACCAAGAGGCATGATAATACATTGTAAGAAAGGAAATACCAAGAGACATGAGCGTACAATGTATGCAAGGAAACACTAAGAAACATGAGTGTACAATGTATGCAAGGACATACCAAGAGGCATGATAATACATTGTAAGAAAGGAAATACCAAGAGACATGAGCGTACAATGTATGCAAGGAAACACCAAGAGTCGTGCGCATATATTGTATGCTAGGAAACGTCAATAGGCATGAGCAATCAATGTATGCAAGAACAGACCAAGAGAAGTGAGCGTACAATGTATCAAAGACATACCAGGAGACAGGAAATGATCATGTATACGACGAAAACTTTCTCAGACGTCATACCATAACTGCAAATCAAGCGAACAAATCGAATATCAATAGTCATTATACCCACACCTGTCAGCAGAGCAAAGATACAATAACTCGTCTTCTTTAAAGTGTAAAAACATTTCTGCAATTGATATGAAGCAGACACATTATAGATGGTGTATTTATGTCTATTGAACCATATGTTCTTCAGTTGGCTTCGGTGCCAGTTTTTATGAGTACTATACGTCCTTCACATCTGGTACACCTGCAGTTTTCGTAGCATTACTTCTCAAACTCCTGCAGGCTTGCAGGATTTAGACTGCACAACAGAATGCATTGTATCATGGTTTAGACCCTCACTACGATATCTGCGATATCAAAATCGTATGCCTTACTTTACATTATACTATTTTTAAAGCTCGCAAATATGTATACAATAAGGTTAGTCGAAGTTCACGGATAAATCCTTCATTGTTTTAGATATTTGTTGAGCGTTTATTTTAGAAAACCACCAATTAGGAAAGGCGTGGGAAGTTCGTATGTTCTTACTTCATAAAGAATTGATGAGTATTTGCAACAGTCCAATGTTACCAAATTTTCAATATTAGTGTATACTTTTCTTTGATGAAAGATGGCTATAATATTATTCCAATACTGCCAATGGCAATTCTAATAAAGTATCAACGTTTACGTCCATGCAATCATTTATAAAAAGTTAATACCATATCTTATATGTATTTCTCAGATCAAAAGTATTGTGACAGCAAAGCGTCTGACTACCATCATTGTAGCTACCGTTCTAGTTCTTATGGCCAGCACGGCTCCAGTTTATTTTGTCAACGGGTTAGGCAGCAAGTTTTATCCAGACAGAAACAAGACACTTATTGGTCTCGTTTTTATGGGAGACACAGTGAAGGTTCAGAAAGTCTACTACTTAATCAACAACGCTTGCATTCCTTTTGGAGCATTTGCGATAACAATTATATCTACGATAATCCTGGTTCTTACGTTACGCAGAGCGACACTATGGAGGGAGAAGATTGGCAATTCATCTCAAGCTGACAATGTCTCTACGCGTAACCAGAGTGTGTCTAAAATGATAGTGATGATTTCAACACTGTTCATTTCTTGCTTTACTCCTGTCTGCATATGTTTCATCATTATGTCTATAGAGCCTGAACTATCCGCATATGGAAAATATAAAAATATGTTATCAGTCTTTGGTGGGTTTATGGTACTTTTAAATGCTATAAATTCTTCATCAAATGTATTTTTTTACTATTATATGAGCAGTAAATACAGATTGACTGTGCGACAAATATTTTGGCTGGATACTAAAAGCTAGCTACTAGGAGCAGTATATTAAAGATAATGTAGTATTTATTTGTACATCTCTATACTACTCTGAAAATGTACTTAATGATACTCTGAAATTGTTGTATACAGAAGTGGTTCCCAAACTGGGGACCTTGACATAATCATGGATATTGAGGATCTATTTAGAAATTGTATTACATTAAAAACATCGTCTTTTTACAATTACAGATATAATCATGTTTTATAATTACGAAAAATAATTACGAAAAAGATAAACAATAATGGTGCTTGTTACAAATTATTTGTATAACCACGGTTATTTTTGATGATGTGATTATAACACGCTTGTTCTGATATAATCAGAGAAACATCAATGTATGTCTACATATGTCAAAATTCATTAGACCAGTATTTTCTTAGACATTTTTATATTGAGTTATACTACGGTATTGCTATAATGGCCATATTGTACCCAATGTGTAAACGTTTGATATTTGTAAAGACTATTGACAATGAAACATATTTTTTGGCAATGTTTATCATGTTTACCAATATTTGATCAGCTTTGAAAACATCAGTCAATTGTCATGTCAAATGGCGCAGGAGATCATGCTTCTCCTCAAGTATATGCCCAATGTGTGGTTAATACATTCAGTTGCAGACTTCTTGTTGTACCACAGTGACATCCCTGAATGAATGGGATATTCATTAAGTGAAGTTCGCTTTTTGTCTTCTTCTATATCTTCTCTACTTGGTCTTTGTCTGATTATAATTATTGATATGAATCTCAGATAACTTCTATATTTCTTTTCTTGTCTGTGCATGAAATGTTCATGATTCTTCCTAAAAAACCACATCTCAATTGCCTCTAGCTTATCTTGGACAATTTTCTTTACTGTCCATTCTAAGCTTCGTACATAAGGATTGGCTAAGTATCGCATCATAGCACTGTTGATTAGTCCCAAAAGAAAGCCACCCCTATACGCTTAGAAACAAGCAGAACTACAGGGGAAGCAAGAAAGGAGTCTATCAAATATACAGTTTTACTCCGTAGTCATGAGGCACTTCCGTGTAACCCGTAAGTTAGTGGGTGAATAAGTACAACATAAAACAAACTTTAAGAAATAGTAAAACGACAAGCAGAAATAATAATTGGTTTTCACGCACAGGTTACATGTAATCAGTCGATCCCTAAACTTTCTTTAATCGCCTCTTACGACATGTCTTGAAGCAAGACATGATCCTATTCTGTGTATTATTAACTGAAGTCATCATGAATTGGTGGCATCACGTGTTATACGCCCGGTATGAATATTCATGTGAACAAATTATCCTAGCCAAGACCAAGACGAAACGCATGCACAACGAAGTGCAATCAATACACGTATTGACATAAATATGTATTTATAGTTTGTCCTCTGTTGTTGTTTTTTTTTAAATGTGACTCTAATATTAATTAATCCAAATACAGTTGAGAGTGGAGTCTTCAATATTAGAATAATTCATGTAATTCTGAGATTCAGTGGAGTATTCACTATTAGAATAATCCATATAACTCTGAAAGTTAGTGGAGTCTTCAATATTAGAATAGTCAATGTATCTCTGAGAGTGAGTGAAGTCTTCAATATTAGAATAGTCGATGTATCTCTGATAGTGAGTGACGTCTTCAATATTAGAATAATCCATTTAGCGAAATGCATTGGAAACAGCTGATTTTAACATACACCGCAGAGATACAAAAGAAACAATGTATGTCGCACAGACGTTAACACTTTCCCATGGACATCCTTGCCTCAGACAGTCACTACATCATTCAAGCACTGATGGATCGTGTTTTGACAGAAATCAACGAACAAGTTGAAAATAAAACTGTTAAATTGAGAAACTTTTATTAACTGAAATGTTGTAAACATCATCACTCATTTTATTTTGTTTTTATCTTAACGGAATATGAACAATAGCAAACGTGGATGTGTCAGTACAGTAGGGGGGGGCGAGGCGGGCGCTCTCCATAACTGTATTTCATTTCCAGAAGACGTAAATGACTTTCAGCGATACAGTGGTAGACAAAAAGACCTACTTTGAGAAGAAGCTACCACTCAGATGGGGAACAACTATTTCTATAGATTAGATGAAGTGAACTTCCATAAGATAAACACTGTAATATACACTGTTTAAAAAAAATGAAACATTTAGGAGTTACTTTTCCAAAAAAGTATTCCCTGGATAGACATCATTCAACATATTGACTTTGTACAGCTGGTCATTAACAGCTCGTGGTTACCTGAAGTGTACTCACCTCATGATTAGAAATGCGGTTGTTTCGGTGGGCCTCTACAATGACTCACTAAACATACCAACCATGCGACAGAAAACCTTAGTAGATGACATGCGGTTTATATTGAGGTTACCGTCTTATAGAAGCTTCATAGCACGCCATCTATACAATCCAGTAGTCGTAACCTTCGATAACAGTTACCATATTGTTCTGACGTTGTGCTTGAATCACGAGTGGACGGAATAACAAAGAAACATGTCGCAAGGGCCAGAGTTGTGCCCTTATGTCGACGTCTGTTTTGGCATTAGACTCGAAACATCATGGAGGTGGAAGTCTGCTGGAACAGAGGGCGGAGCACTTATGGGAAAGCCCCACGTGCTATGAGGCCAGTTTCTAATCAAGAATCAAGAATCACCACATGATTCGTGAGGTCATGGAAGAGGTCGAGATCAAAACCACTTTATTAGAAATAACTAGTCACGGAATCCATGAGCATCCCGTAACATTTACTGAACATAGAACTCTCTGACCATATAATTATTGAACTTCTATAAAATATTCACGATCCTCGAATAAAGTCAGTTGAAAATTCAATGCAAAAGTATCGAACATCACTATCTTCTCAGAATTCATCTCACTATCGAACATCATCATTCTTACATCGCTTACAGACAATAAACAATCACAACGTGACATGGCCAGACAATTTAATGTGGTTAGAATCACCATTAGTCACATTTAGAGGCTATTTTAACAAATTGACGCTGTGGCAGACAGGCCGCGCAGTGAAAGACATAGAGTCACAACTACTGCAAAACACCGCGTCATACAGCTATGCCACTTCAGGAATTTATTTACATCTGCGTCCTCCACATTTCAATCAATAGCAGCAGCTCGTGGAATTTCATATTAAACGGTAAAGAACCGGTTGCTCGATGCGGGTCTTTGGGTTAGAATATTCTATAGTGGTCATGTTCTTACGGACCACCACCACCCACTACATTAACGTCTAGATGAGTCAACGAGAAAAGTAGCGAAGCATGAAAGATCTTGGATGGCAGAGGCTGCAGACACACTGCAAAGAGTATGTGTATTTAAAGAAATGGGAAAATTCAGCTACATAATTTCCGGTATTGTACGCAGCCAAGAGGCTTGTGAGTAGTCTATGTCATCGATGTGTATTTCTGCATTGCATTCTCCACACTTCTTTCTAATATTTCTGATATTAAATGTCTGATTTCTAGTACCTCCTCTGTTCCACCCAAAACCTGCATAGACTATAGTCATTTCTCTCTCCAAATCTTGCTGCATTATTTTCATGATATTTTAGAGAATTACATTGATACCAAGACTGATCATACCAATTGGTCTGTAATTTGTGCAGATTTTTAAGTTTCCCTTTTTTCAGAATTGGTATATTTACTGAAAATGTCCAATCGTTTGGCTTTATTTTTGGCTGTGCCAGATCTTAACTCATAAAGCATGATCAACATGGAAGCTGGTTTTATTAACATTTGTATCAATGCAGCAACCAATTTGTCGTACCATAGAGATTTATGAGAAGTAAAAATTTTAATTGCCCCTAGTACTTAACAGGAAAACAGACAGTAATGAAAGTTTATGACATTATTTAATTTGTAATGTTTACACGACTTTTACCCTAACTTATGTAAAGACGCAAGCAAGCATCACCATCATAGATGTCTTACATGATATGATTAGATACGGTAGATATTATCTATTATATATATTTATCATTTCTTGGCATACCAATTCAAGTCAGAAATCAATATACAATTACCTCTGCGTTTAAATCAAATACAGATTGTATAATACGACGTAATCTCAACAATCATTATTAAAACTGGGTTATTAGAATTCGTGCTTACAGTATTAGTACATCATCATACCGCATTTGTGTAAGCTAATGTTATGTAAATATCAACACAGCGAAATATTGATATTGAAGAACATAAATAGTGTCAAAATAAAATTATTCTTTAAATTGGTATAACATTAGCATAATAAACACTAATCACAATGCACAAATAAACATGCAGTTTATTATAGAATGTAACACACACAATTAATATTGTTATCAATTATATATCAGAAGTTTAGCTTTCGTTGGAATGGTTTCTATTTGGATATATTTACACATTGAAATATACTGAAGTTTAACATGTCCTTCAATATATAGATACACCTCTTAATAGAAAGTGATAGTAATATATACATCCTATTACTCATTGAATCATATGTTAAGCATCTAGTCCCATCCTGATAGTGTATAGTGCGGTTTCATCCGGTTCTGTCAATTGACCATGACTATTCAGTCTTTGCATTTGCTCTAGGCACTTTCATTGTGACTGCTTATTTGGTGCATTTCACTGTGTTAGTCAGGCACTTTTATTCAGTACAGTCACAGTTACGCCATGGTTGTCGGACTCTGCTGGTTATGTTGTTTCTCGTAATACTTTTCAAAAAGACATTATTTGTTGGGCATTTAACTGATTTTGAAGAACACAAAATGTATATTTTAACATCAAGATAACCATATCTGTTACGTCACTGTCAACACAGATATAATTTTATAGTATACATCAGTGGTTACTTAGATACTCCTTTCTTCAGAGTTCTGTCATCTCTTCAGGCATTCTTATTCTCATATCGTTCTTACAATGAAATATATACTGTTCAAAGAAAATATAAATATTTCAAACGTGTACCAAACTTGTATTTTACGGATTTAATGTTTCAAACTTGGCATGCAGATTATTTTAGACTATAACCAAACCAAAACTGTTGGCATTTAGTTATTGGGCATTGACTGGGCCGTAGGTGATGCAAATGCAAATCCATTCCAGAGGTGACACACCCATAGGAAGAAATCTTCAGCAGGCGTTGTGACTCTGGGTTTCCCTCAGCGAGGTCGCTTTGCCATTGCACCAGTTTGTTGTAATCGCCTCCAAGGCGACTGATGATGTTTCTAGCTACATTAAATTGTCTGGCCACTACACTTTGGGATTGTCCAGTCTGTAAGCGTCGAATGATGATGTATTCTTGTTTTGTAGTGATATGAGAAATATTTGCACATTAGATTTGCACCTGAATGTATTCGAGGGCCGTAATTTTTTTATGGGCACTGGATAATATAGTCCGAAGGTTATGTGTTCAGTAAATGTCATAGGATTTGCATAAACCTTTCACGAGTTATTACCACAAATGTAGTTTTGACCCATACCTCTTTCATGAGCTCATGATGCATGAGGGTAGTACATTTCAGGTAACCACCAGATGTTACGGATGAGGTGGACACAGTCGATAGGTTGAATTATTCAAAATCAGCCAATATCGTTTATAAAATTAACTCCTAAAAAATGTCCTGTCTTTTTTAAACAGTATATTTATGCTCCGGGTTTCTGTAATTGTTGGAGGGGGCCAAGTCTATGTAAGGAGGTTACAAGGGCCCATGCTCTATGAAGGTCGAGAAATGGCGAAACTGATCAAGAGTGGCAGGAGACGTTAGGCAGTCAGACGGTTTCTTGTCAACGACTGTCTAAGTACGACTCGTAGCTATGGGAATAATATGAGAAGAACTTACGTGAATACGTATTCTATGATGTTGGTTCATATCTCGTATTACTTTACCCAACTTAATTTAATGCAGCCAATTGTTGAACTATACAATCTAAGCTTTTTACGTGTTCTAATGTTGCTTCAGATCTCGTATTACTTTACCATACTTAGTTTAATACAGCCAATTGTTGAACTATACAATCTAAGATTTCTACGTGTTCTATAATATTGGTTCATATCTCGTATTACTTTACCAAACTTGAATTAATGTAGCCGATTGTTCAACTAAAAAATCTAAGCTTTGTACCAACATACGCTTGCTGACATTAAAGAAGTTTACCAACATTATCCTACCAACATTATCCTACATTATATAAGTTTACATATGATGAGTAAGATTCAGGATAACATTACAAATTCAGGATTACATATTTCGACTGACTTTTCTAGTGACGATGCTTCCGGGTATCTGTTTAGTGATGAACTAGCATTAATCTTTCAGTGGTTAATATTTTCTGTGATATGCCAAGCTGTGTCCCTGTTTGGCATGGGATCAAACATCGTCAATATAATATGTTTCGTTAAGCAAGGTTTCAAGGAACCTGTTAACGTTAGTTTCCTCGGTAAGGATTGTATCTGTACAACGTATACTGATGTTCATATATTTCAGGATTTTTATTAGAAAAATATACCTATGTGATTTGTAGTTTCCATTCATGAAATGTGTTATGAACTATGATTGACTCCTATGTTATGCTTATTGATATGTTCTTTCTGTGGCGTCCTGTAACTTTGTATTTACTCACTTAATACCCACGCTAGATTATTTATGCTTGCAAATTGAAAATAAACTAAAATGTATCATTATTTTCAAACTTAAATGTAACATTAAGCCAAAACATCCCATTAATGGTATACCATTTGGACATGTGAAAATTTCAAGAATCCCACATTATTGAGACAATGCCCCAGTAATTCTTAATATCGTATTTAAAAG
Source organism: Meghimatium bilineatum (assembly GCA_034231615.1). NCBI lineage: Eukaryota > Metazoa > Mollusca > Gastropoda > Stylommatophora > Philomycidae > Meghimatium > Meghimatium bilineatum. The sequence continues at coordinate 15,345,819 of CM067313.1, forward strand.
TCAGTCATTTCGGAGGGGTTACTTTTCTGAGCCTATCTTGGTTAGTCTTGCTTGATGCCCATATTGACGGTCAAGTACTCATGACTGTTCTATAGCACTTCATTTCGAAAGCCTCTATTCTCTTGAGTGTAGTTTTATTTATTGTCCATGTTTCGCAGCCGGATGACGCCAACACAATACATATGTGCGTAACAAACATACCTTAGATTCCGTGTCTGCACAGTGGAATAATAGTTTATCACATATTACTATTTGTTTCCCTTAATATTTCTGACAAAGAGTTATATGTGCTCGATAGATTAATTGCTTTAACTCCCAAGATCATGATATAGTACCAATAAGATGAGAAACATAATTGGAGAATTTCAAATGCAATGATACCGAGGCATCATCAGAATAGCATGTACTAAAACAATCACAAATAGTAATGTTATTGAGAAAATTGCAAGTAAACGAAAGCTTGCTAAATAGCTGGTTTTTCTCTAAAAATGTACACTATATTGGTCATGCCAACCGTCTAGAAATGATTAATTGGAGGCAGGGTGATGTCAGGCAAAGAACAAGAGTAAGGCCACGAGTCGATGGATGCAAGATGGCAAAGAATACCTGAACATGACACTTACAAAAAAGGAAGATTAGATCAAGATAGGCAGAAGCTACGAACGACTTTAATGACGTGTACATCTTGTCAAGATACACTGCCAGACAGTGATGACCATGAAAGTCCACTCCCTTATTGAATAATTTCATTCTCTGTCATTTAGGTTTATCAGTTTCGGACATCGGATGTCTTGTGACATTAATATTTTCAAATGTATGCTTAACACCGTCATTTTTAGCAGCAGATTTACCATTCGAACCTATAGAATTCCAATACCTTACAAGTGCTATGCCTCATACGACATTTACAAGAATCACAAGTTGGATCACTGTATTAATAACACTGGAGAGATGTCTATGTATAACTGCGCCCATTAAGGTGTGTATTTACTAATTATTGTTTTATATATATATATATATATATATATATATATATATATATATATATATATATATATATATATAT